>SHCU01000001.1:1000206-1024526 GCA_004307685.1 Ceratina australensis
GACAATTATTCTGGACCTACTACTGCTTATGTGTGAGTTCCCTAGCGGAACAATATTCAAAAGTAATTAAAACTGTTTTTATTCCGAAACGCCAAAATTATGTCAGAAGCTAACAGCATTAATGCCAGATCGAGCACTGAAAAAATGAAGCCAAAAAAGTTTATAATTAGATTTATTATTATTTTTGAATATTGTTCCGCTAGGGAACTCACACATAAGCAGTAGTAGGTCCAGAATAATTGTCCGAATCTGTACAATGAAATTTGTCCTCGAACCGTGACCGACCCCTACCTTGCCCACGTACTCCGCGTTTACCTCTTTGTCCAACTTATTTTTAATTTGCGCAGACAACGCACAAATGTAACGACGTTTCTATAATTAGATGATTCTGGCAGAAATCCTCACCTCTAGTGTCTCGTGGCCTTTGCAACCCGAGACAAATTGACTGTTACCCGAATCACCCTTCTCTACGGTTACCTCGTATCGCGTGTGCTGTCCCACTTTGCGAACTTTTGATCGACTCTTCGTTATCGAAAAATTGTTCCGTTGCGAGCGCGCCCTTTCGTGTGATCGTTAACATTTATTGGAATTTGTTCAATGAGCTACGCGCTCCGAATACTTCTGAAGTTTAGAAAAAAGAGAACGAACGTTTCATTAAATTCTTTCAGTGGTATGCGATTGACGCTACACACCATTGTTATTTATTAATATAAGGCTAATTATGTTTTTTATTATCAAAATCTCATTGTCAGTAAAATCTAGTAAAACGTGTCTGCATACAGAGGTATAAAAATATAATATTATCAACTTTTTCAACAAACTGAATCTCGAAATTTTAATGAATGATTCTTTATTATAACTTGATGGAAATAAATTTTTACTGTTTCACGTTCGAACAGTTAATAAGCCCAAGATTTGAAGATAAAAGTGATGTTCCTTTGCCGTAGCAGCAGCAGCAACAGCAACAACAGCAGCAGCAGACAACGAATCAGCAGCTAGAGGTAAGGAACTCAATAAAGGAGGTAACCTCGGCCATTGTGCACTACGTGCAAAGCGGTCAGGAGGTTGGTGGAGGTGGCAGGCTCTCACCTCGACCTCGACCTGAAGACTGGGACGACAGGGGCGGAGCAAGGTCGACCAGCCCCAGAGGTGAGCACTAAACAACCCCTGCCAAAAAAAAAACATCCTACCACCACCACCACCACCACCACTACACCATCACTACTTTTACTCTCTACGACAAAGGTAATTTTGAGTACTCCTGATCTCTTGATGTGAAATCTCTAGTCTATCTGCATACTACTGTGCGACCACTAGACACCTTTCTTCTTTCGTCTATCTCTAGGTTCTTTTCTGTCTTAATACTGTGTGTTCTCTCTACACGTCTCGCCTAACACAGCCAAGGGAATGTTGTAAAATAACTTTATTTCTCGTTCGTTGTTGCTCACTCACTCTGGTCCTCTCGTCACGCTAGTTGAAAGCACCATCAACGAAACTCTGGCTCTGTCTCTCCTCTCTTTGTCTGCTCTGTTTGGCCATCCTGTGTTTACTAACGAAAATTACTTTGAAAAGCGCGGCCATATTCAACGGTACTCGCCTTTGACGGTGAGAAAACTGTACCCTCCCTGTGCGTGTTCATACACGAGCAGGCTCATTCATTCTGCGAATGCTGCACTTGTTCACGTATTCCCGCGATGCATCCAACGCCAGGGATCTTTTCAAAATATTACCGGTGCTCCTTCTTCGGTATACGAGCCCGTCGTACTCTCCCGTTTCGTACGAAATTACCTTCAAATTACTTTTCATCGTGTTGCACGACGTCGATCTCTTTTTGCCGATTAGTTTCATTGTTCGCGCTGCAGATCTTCGAGCAGTCAAGCAAGCAACTGTTCGCGTTGCTAATGATCACAACATATAATTCTGGATAATCAATTCCAGAACCTTTTCTCAATCTTGAAAACACTTAACTCCTGAGAGAGAGAGAGAAATATGTCTTAACTCATCCTCGGTATGCAGCTATTTGTTGCTAAGACTTCTCGCTTGGTTTTCAATGTAAACGAACCAGCAGGTCAGTCGGAGGAAAAGGACTGTCTTTAGGATTTCCAGAACGTTATTAACCCTGAGACATCGTGGTCGAAAGAAGAATGAAAAGGGGGGAACAGTCTAGGCACGATTGGAATAGAAAGCGGGAATTGTCTTCCTCTTTCGGCAGCTTCCAACCGCGTGTCCACTTGCTCGTTCGAGTCTGCCTTCATCTTTAATCGCGACAGTCTCGTCGAAAGTATGCATACGCGGTCGGCCACAGTTGCTATTTCGATAGCCTTGTAACGGCGTGGCCGTCGTGTCACCGAAATAGATCACCCTGAAGTTTAAATCGCACGCCCCTTCGTCTCTCCGGGTACGCCCGATTTTCGGATGCGAGCGAACTTACCCGGCACGCTTTGGCCAACCTTACGACAAAATTAAAACAAACATCGACGAGAATCAGACCCGCGAGAATAACACACGTGGCCAGCTGTCAGCTCTTACGATTTTATAATGCGGACGAAAACGATTTGTTCTCGGCGTTACATGTCCTTCGAACGTGCGGAAGAGGCCTCGGTGTTACACTAACTATTTATACTACCACACTCGTATAACGATATGTCAATAACGTGAATGTGTGCCGATTCGTTTAGCTATGTTTGCGTTTGTGATTAATATTTCCGTGTTAGCGCTTGCTACTAATACGACTTAATCAAAGATTTGTGTAATTAACTTCGTGAATTATTAGAAAACGGTCTACGAAAAGCGTGGTAAACGAACGATACAATTTACGCGTAAAAAAGCTTCTGTCTCTAGTCTTCCCAACATCGTGCATTAAAATCTCTATAAATGCGAGTTGTCAAGCCGCGTGCCTTTCTCCACGTTACCACGTTTTCCTTTATATCTCGTACTCTAGTTCTTCCAAAGGAAGAAATCGATCGTTGAAGGGAAGCCACCAAAATTAAAACGCGGGCACCGGTGGCTTCTTCACGACGACACCTATTATAATGAAACGAAACTTCTCCTCCGAAGGGAGCGTGAAGCTGTGTTGGATGGAGAGCTCGTTCGTTGGCACGAGACCCGTGGATTCGCCGGAGACGCCGATGAGTTTGGCCACGGAGACCGACTGCTGTCCCGGATGCAACGAGACGGCCACCGAGTCATGCACTTGTGCCGACTCCGCTACTTCCGGTCTGTTCTTGGACCTGACGCCGACCCGCGACGACGGCCAACAACCGCAGCAACAGGGTGGCGGTAGCCTATGCGCGTCACCCTCTTCGACGCTCAATTACCACCACCATCATCAGCATCACCATCATCATCGTCAACTTCACCATCAGCAACAACCGCAGCAACAGCAACGCCATCACCGCGGTGAGTTGCTGCTCGCCTAGCGGAAAGCCGATAAAAATGACACGAGATCGGGCAGGAGTACGGTCGCAAACTTCCGGGAACAGAGTACAACACCGGTTCGGTTATGTTTCCATCACACCAGACGATTCCACGACCTAATCGATCCGGCTAATCGATTTAAAGCTGACGAAGGCGATTCACGTCGCGACTCGGGCGTTGCCCTTTACGCATTCGTACCCCAGACTAAAGGATTGCTTGGGATCTTTTGAGTTTCTTCGACGTTTCTCCTGATTCGGTGTAGATATTAAAATTGAGACGTGCGTATCTAATGGTCGGTAGACTTTGTTGACTACTTGATAACTATTAGGAAGGAATGCTTGTGACTTTGGCTCGTTCTCGAGAGAACGAGAATTGAAGGGTAATTTTATTTTATTTTTTTTTTTGTACAGGATGTTTTAGGACGAGAGCAAATAATCGAGTAAACGTTGAACGAATTTTTCAGATGTAATGTTTTTACGTAGTTATGTGCAATACGTAACGAAGGATGTATGACTTTTCTTTTTACTTCTACTTTTGGAAAATTAAGAGATACATATCAATGCAAATGGTTCTGTGCAAAAAGAGATGTATTTTCCTAAACATATATTGCATTATTATTTTGATGCCTTTATTATAGAACTATGTATACCGTTTGTATATTAAATATTTACGAAGGATATTTTATTTATGTAAAAAATTGTTTTATTTCACCAGTAAGATAACAAGCACTTTAAAATTATTATTTGTAACAGTTACTCTATTACTTGTATCATCTCCTATCTAAAACATCTTGTATGTAAAAACAGAATAAGCTTATAAAATGACGCTCAAATCCACCTAGAGAATCTAACAAAAATGTAACTATCAAATGCTTATCTTTCGTGTGTTCTTCGAACCGTGTAACATATCAAACTTGCCTGTATTAAAAATTGGTTCGGTACCGTCTTCTCGCGGACCGAGACGTTTCGCGAATTCCTCGCGACTCTTCTCGGAACTTGGCAGAGTGCAGTGAACGAGATCTTCTCGGAAAAGATTCCTCTGACGTACTTTCGAGACTGGTCTACCTACCCGCAGGTCGATTACGTTCGCGATACACGTCTTTTGGCGCGAGCTACCCCACGGCCGTCAGATATTCTTCTCGTCTTCGTGACGAACGTCATCGTGATTTTGCGATTCCCACAATGTTTCGCTTCGCGCTCCGAAAAGTTTCCGGAAAAACCAAAGCGTCGTCGCGCGTCGAAACGACAACGCGTCTTGATTTCGATCACGCGACAAATTATTTTTGTATCTTGTTAAGTGTAACATCGCTACACGCGTATTTCTCGATAAGAATCGAGATCACCAAACAAACTGACGTGTAATTATTTTATGTCGCCGTGTTTCGCGGACAGTTCTCTCGCACGATTCTTATTTTGTACATACATTATTTTTTTCGATAAGTCCAAACGGCCACGGAAAATTTTTATTTTTCTACGAGCCAGAAACTGCTATGTATATGAAAATGATATCTTTTGTATGTATAAATTAAAAGATATGATCCAGCGTTCGAGGATCGCCACACGTTATTCTTGTACGCAGCTTTTGCACCGTTTTCTTTTTCTAATTTATCATGGTACGCTATGTACCTAACTAGATCCATACACTGTTCTTTTGAACTATTAAGTAATTATTGCCAAATGATAATGTGACAAATTTTATTTTGAGTACATATTTTTCGCGAATTAGTCGTTAATTATGTGGATAAAAGTTGATTGGAAATTGTTGCACAGGATAAAGAGGTTGACGTTGATAAATTGTATAGATATTTTCTGAATGAATTTTTCGCGTTGCTACATTTATAGGGAATACTATCGTTTAGTCTATTAATCACGTAAGTGCAATTATTATTCTCGTGTTCGTAGCGCAGACAGCATGTACCATATCGATTTATTCGAGCCTCAGATTGTCGTTTATCTTCATTGGTGTGCACCATCTTTTACAAAGAAAAATTGCCATGTATACGAACCATTGTATAGTTATGTAAGCAACGAAGCAAATACTAAATACATAATATACACTAAAAATAGATCGCCCGGTATAAACAATATACATTCAATAATAAACGGTGCAATGCAGATTAACTTCTCGAGTTCTATCAGTCCAAAAGGAGCAGCGTATCGCTCAGACTCAGAATGTTATTTTTTTTGTTTCTTTTTTGCAAAATATTATCCGAAGCTGCTTCATTTGGATTTTTCTCTGTCTGACATACTATATAATAAAAATAGTCTGTAATTTTGTATCGCTTGTACGGCAATAATTAAATTCCCGTCGACGGGAAATTCACTCGCAGTGCTTTCATTGTCAGCGTAGGTAGTGAATCGGAGATTCGGCAAGAAGCGCGATCTCTGACGTTACGCGCAGTCGACTCGGTTCGGTCTCTGCGTTAGCTTTGTATTTAAAACGACAACCACGTTTCTTGTGTATGGATTAGAATTCGGCCTCCTTCGTTAATTAATTGCTGTGTCCTTTGTTCTTTTCGTTTATCGTTTTCGTCAGCTTGCTCTGTGTAATTCTCAAGAAAATCCAAAGTAAGTTACTACTGCTCGAGGGTCTGGATCTATTCCCACACGTACACAATACTTTCTTGTAATGAACACATCACACAAGGGTCAACTCAAAAAAAGCTTCGGAAGTCTTAAACACCATTCTCTTTTAAACGCTCTTCTTCTTTAAAATTCTTCGATGACGTTGAATCCAGAAGTTCCTTTAATCATAAACTTTCGGTAAGGAAAAGATCAAGACTGATCTCATTAAAGAATTGGAACGTGCAGGATTATCCGCTAGCTTTAAGATATTTTTGCTTCGTTAAATTAAAGACTGTAGGATGCGCTGTATGTATACATGCGCCTATTCAGTGATAACTCATTTTTAGGAATGTAATTAAGCATCTGTATAGCTACGGGTTGTTACTTACCCAGTATCTCTTCTGACACTATTAGAATCTGGAAGCAACGGGTTAAAAAATGTCGCAAGCACTTCGTATATCGAAGACTCACTTTATGGATTCACGTCGTCGTAGTGCTGAAAACAAAACTGTGTTTTCGTCATTCCACAAGGCGGTCTCTCGATCCGATAACATGTCGATAGATCACCGTATAAATTTTTTACAAGCCTCGTTCGTTTATACGCCAAGATAACTTTCGTTACGATTTTTTTTTCTTTTTCTATTTATCGCCGCAAGAAATATTTTGTAGTAAAATACTTTGTTACTTTGTTACGACCGCCCCTCGTCGTTGGAAGGAACCCCCGTTTGATCCACGAGTAGTCTGCTCTATTCCTGTCTTTTCTTTTTGATTTTTTCTCTCCACATTTTTTCTTCGTTTTTTTTCCTCCCGCTCTCTACACAGACACCCCCGTACTGTCGTTACTCGCCTCTATTGAAGTAACTTTCTTATGCGAAACAAACCCGGATATATTCAGTAGTATATCTCCTTTAATATTACTTTTACCAGTAGTAGATTATTACTTTCTTTGCGTTTTTCATGTATGTTTACTCTGTAAAGTTGTCCATATATTTACACGAGATGTTCTGCTAGATAGAGAGCTCACTATTAAGAATACGTACAGAAACTTACAGAAATGATACATACACACATGTATATCTGGTATGCATACAAGAAACGAAGGTTTACGTGTTATATGTCCCGTAAACAGTACGTTCATCATTACCTACTTGCAAACGCGTTAATACTATTATTATTACTTTTTAATTATTATTACATTAATTATCATTATTATTATTGTCATTATTATTATTATTATTGTTACTCTTTTAATTACGAGTGCAGTGTTCGCAGAACCGTCGGTATGAAACGCGCGCAGATGTAATAAGTTAATTTATATATCGAATCATTTCTATGCTCTCTCTTTTCTTCTTGTATAGAAATTTTTTAATTTCGCATTCGCTGATATTGCGCTTTCGTATAAGTCACAGAGAATGCAAGAGATTTCGCATCCACCGCTACTGCGCTCACACCGAAATATTTCGATCGATCGCTTTTTATTCGCGATCTCTCTCGGTATGCGTTTTTATTTATAATTTTTTTTTTTTCTTTACTCTTTACCATACTTCGGTACCGGATGGTTCTGCGTGCCGGTGCTTTTTGCCTTTTTTAAAGTACACAATTTCCGTACTTATTGTTCGGACACACCAACGATTTATCATTTCTTTGTAGAGCGTAATTACCCTTGACAACAATAAATTATTGTCATTTACCCTTTGTGTTGTTTGCGTTGATGCTCCTTTATATTATATACATATTCATCGATCTAGAGTATATTATGTAGATTTACGCCATATTCTTCTTTGACCTTTCTCTCTCTCTCTCTCTCTCTCTCTCTCTTTTTTTCTCTGCCGCCCATTCTATCTTCTTATCTCTTTTATTTTCTCTTTCTTTTTTTATCTCGAGAATCTTAGCCAGAGTACTACGTACACGCCTCTCTTTTTCTCCGAATACTATTTAGTTGACAATGAGTCTGTACGTACACGTTAGCACGTGTATCGATTAATTTGGTTGATGCGCTCTGCTTGTGTCGTCACGGTAAGTGCTGTTATTCGTTCCGCCTCCATATATCGCTTACCGCTTTTACTTTATTTTCCGTTCGTCCCGTTTTTTATTTTCATACATGTACAACGAACACTCTCACCTTTTTATCCGCCTATTATCCACTTTGGTTCTTCGATTGTACAGAGCCTTTTCAGACTCGCGGTATAACCAGGATGATAAAACTCTTCTCACGCAGAAATGTCATTTGCGATAATGGGAAACAATTGTATTTCGTATTTCCAATTGTCGTAAACTGATTCATTTCCGGTTGTAACACGAATTCAAAAGTAGCCTGTATACCCCGAGAACGATTCGCGATTCGCGTTGCGTCCTGTCTATATTTTTAGCCGGAAATAGGGCGTGAAACAATAAAACTGCTTCTCCGCTTCTTTCGGCGTGGAAATATAGAACAGCGTACACGCACGTATAGGTTACCTACGAGGACCAAAAGGTTCAACGAGAATAGCACTTTTTGCCTTTGCGTACGACCGCTTGGTTGCCGTGTAGTAGTATCTGTAGACACCGTGCAACGTAGAAACACACGTAGAAAACGTAGAGAACGTAGATGAGAAGCGAAGAAAACTCGAGGGCGTCTGATGTTACGTACTCCTCCTCTTATATCTCTATTTCTTCTCTATCTCTTTTCTGGTTTCATCCCTTTCTTTTTTATTTTACGATTAGTTGCGTTCGTTCCTCTTCGCACAAAAGAGAAAACGAGGACCACGCACGAGGAAGTTCATTGCGACTCGTCGAGGAAAAAAAAAAACATTGAATGCATATACGGAAGGAGAACTCTCGTTGATCGTTTCGGTGCTCTCTCTCTTTATTTTATTACCATCTACGTGTTCGAACTTTGAACCAAAGTTAACGATCTAGCACCGAAACTTTCGCTGAGACGAAGGAAATTGTGGGTGCTCGTTACGGAAAAGTGTCTCCCGAAGAGACCTCTTGTAACAATTCCCGATGCTCTGGGAACTCGGCTTGAGACGAGCCACGGGTTCATTTCTTTCGCTCGATCAAGGTAAGAACACTCGCGATCAACAATGAGCACCGAAATATGTTGTAAATTCATGTATGAAGTTACCTTGAATTATTAACCTCTACATTATCGTCCAAATCTGAGCCTTGCAATTATTTACATCCTACAGATATAATTACTATAGACAGAATTAATAGAAACTATTAAAAATTAGTAAAATCTTTTTATAAGATCGATGAACTATAGTAGCAATAATTTATTATATTAAAACTAAGTCATTTTAATAAGTCATTGGAACAAAGCTTATGCAAATACTTAAATTCATTTTAAGGTGACTTCATGTTAAAAAGCAACGAATGATGAATGTGGTGGACTACACTGGCAACAGTATAGTAGTAAATCGGACGCTTTATGCAGCCGTTGACGTGGTAGTTGAACCAAAGGGGGCAAAGTGACGCGTGAAAGGATCCTTAACATACACCCTAACAGAAAACGCGTGACGAGCACCCTAGAACCTTGATGGTCGCCTAAAAGATTCTTCGACCTTCCCGCGTATACGCTTTTGGTGAAAAACGTTTCGAGTAGCGGTCGATGGTCGTACGGTACTTATTATAAAATATTTTCAAGGCTTAGACCACTTGAGACAAATACATATGCCGGATGTAGGAATACATCCATTTGCGACAGGCTTTAATGGCAATACAAAGGACCAGTATAGAACATGTATTCAGTAGAATTATGAATATTTTTCCTGCTGTACAATTGTTACTTTATCGTTAATTACTTGAAACGTTTCTGCGCCCTTGACCCTTTTACAGTTTACCTTGAGATAAGAGCGAATTTTAGATTGTCAAAGGGTTAAACATACAAAACAAACACTAAAACTAAACACACAAAAATGCGTTTGGATCAAACGCGCGATGATTTATCGAAAAACTAGATGATGTGCATTATTTAATCTTTTGATACAATTTCTGTGAAGATGTCCGTTCGTTACAAACGTTGCCGCAATGTTTGCGTTAAAAGGGTTGTTTGATCTAATCGCATGCTCATACTAGACGAGATGAAACAAACGAATGACATGACGACCAACATAAGAATGCACGTGAAAATTGGTACGACGTGACGAGCGGACGAACGAAACGTTTTTGAGGCCAAGGGAATGACGCGGCGAAGTCTCGGTCTCTTTGTTGACCCCGTGCATGAAACCGAAACCGATTAATTAGGATCGGGCCAGAGTGATACGGACGAGGCGATGGCGACGGCAGCTCTTCTGCGGAACAAACCAAGCCCGGGTTCCACGACCCTGGAGGATGTACTTGACTCCCTCCTGGGGCTGCCATCCGCGTCGCGTACCCCGAGTCCTGGGCCAGGTCCCGTCGTAACCGGTACATCGGCCACCATGCGACATCGAACTAACGTCGGCCAGGCCAATGCGAAAGCCGGGAAGAGCTGCAGCGACCTACGCCAAGACCTCCAAGGTAGGAGGACTATGTAAGTTTTCGTTCTGTGAACCAACGTCCCTCTCGAAAGGCGAGAGGCTCGACTAACAAAATAACTGTTTACCCCTGCGCGAATCTCTCTCTCTCTGTACATTTACATGTATACCTATGTGCGTGTGCGGCTCGTGCTATATAGGCACAGAACTGGTTTTGTACAAACGTTAACATACAATTACCAAGTAACATAATCTTCAAAATTACGAGGCTACGAAAAGATTATAATTTTTTTAAGTAGATAAAACAGATGCATCGTTAATTTTTTCAAGAATGAAATTGATCATTTGTTAGACGTGAGACATTGTCGCGACGGAAATTCATAATTCATGAATTAAATGTATCCAGAGCATCCGTTTAAAATTCATTACTTCCGTAAGTAAAGAGGATTTGAGAAGCTGGATCCTGATGTATTCTGACGTGTTAATTTAGTGAAAAATCTTGTAGAGGTCGTAAAAATGCTAACGAATTTTGAAAACTATTCATATACAATGAAATAAACGGTTTGCCATTATTATTATTGTGCTTGAGTACGTCAGTGTCTTAAGTGTAGGGTTGAAAATTTACATGTTAACATTTGCATATGTAAAACCAGACTGTGCGTTTTCTGTTGTCCTCAATTTATGCTCTCCGCTTGCGTTTTTCTTCGCCTCGTCGTCACTCACCCCTCACATACCTGCCCTTTAAATTTCTCTCTTTTTCTCTTTCCGACTCTCTCTCTCTCTCTTTCTTTTCCTTTTAATCCACACATTTTGTAATTTTTCGTTTGTCTCGTATGAGGTAAATTATTTTATTATTGGCATTTCATGCATAGTTTTATTAGAATTAGAGAATTAGATGTTCCATTGTCAATGCCACAGTGTCTTTCATTATGTAGTTGAATATTCTGTTATAGCATAACGTTATGATAACTATGCAAGTATGAAACGCCAATAGAATTATTTATGATACGATGCAGCGGAACACGAAATCAGATTTACCTTTCCCGTTACCTTATTTCTTTGCCTTGAGAGAACATTATGCAGTGTCATTGTCAATCATGATCGACGAGGAAGGAGGACAGAAAAAAATATAGTATCGAAACGGAAAAGAAGCTAAAGTCCGTTTGGACGGATGGTCGATGCTACGACGAATTCTCTCCCAACGATTTGTTTCTCTTTTTTCCGTTTCACACTTATGTTGTTTTACACCTTTGCAGAGAAAAAAAGGCGTCTAAAGTTCAGGGAGGAGGCGGAATCGTAGGGTCTCGCCTCCCCTGAATTCAGACGTCTCGATGAGCGCGAGGCTTATCGATCAGAGACGAATTTACCGGTGCTGAAACTAGCCAATCTGGGACCCGGAGAGCTAATTACGTTTATGACGACGACCGCCGAATACGCAGAAGACGCGAATACGTTAAAAATATGTACCAAATTCGTAAGGCATTTTCAAACATTTTTGATTCCACGTTCTTGACTTCATTTCTTCTATTCTAATCTTTTTCTCTACCCGTTCGACAACAATTATTTTTGTTATATTTTATTTGGTTTGCAACACAAGAACAGTGTTTTTTATTAAAGGCACGTGAAGGAATTATTTTTGTTCTCTTATTTATTTTTTTTGTAAGAAAAAACAAACTGACTTCGCAGATATCCGAAATTGACACGAACGCTTGATCAAATTAATCCCTTGACGTTTAGTCGAGCAGTTAATTAACACTTGTGTGATTATAAAGGGAAACGTTAATGGTAAACCATTTTCATTCCATGTACACGACATCGCTTAACTTACATTCTCACGTATCATTCTGCTTCGATACGTTCGGTTGTGCCGTTATCGTTTGTGGATGATAATATGACTTCTGTCTGAAACGATTCTTCGTCATTAATATATTAATTACTAGTCGCTCGTTCCTTCGCAATTAAGAATGACAAAAACGAAATAAAACAGTATCTCATTCATTTTTTTCTATTGTTGTACTACAAGAATCGTTTCTCGCAATCGATAAAACTGGCATGGCCACTGCAAGTGCAACAATTCCTCGCACTCTCGCTTGCAATTAGTTTCTGACGATGACCAAATTCGCAAATGTCGCAGAGTCCGCTAGGAGTGTGATGGACGTGCAGGGTGCCTCTGAGGATCGTGGCTCGTACTACGTGGGTGAGCTCATGCGACGGAAGAGCGAGGGTAGCGACACGTTACCCTCGAAGACAGCCATGGCACAATCGAGGGTTGGCGGCCCACTGGCTCATCGGCGGGTCTCCTTCGACAACAGCCAGGAGGCGAACGGTAACGCTACGGAGAAGCTGGTCCGTTGTCGCAACAACAAGTGCAACAATACAGCGACGCTCGCGGAGGCAAAGAAAACTTATAAAAGCTGTCACAACTGCACCTGCCTCTACTGCTCGAGGGAGTGCAGAAGAGCTCACTGGCAGCGTCATCGAAAAACCTGCTTGCACTCGCGAGCGGGTAGCCTCTGCAAGCAAGTGTTGTCCTCCGCCAAGGAGGATCCGATCACCCTGAAGCACATCTCGGCGCTGGCGAAGCGCGGTTACACGTTCCACGGCCGCGGTGCCGTCAAGTGTTTCTTCTCGAGCCCGGAAGCCGCGGAGAAATTCATCGCGAACGGTTTCGTGGATCTGGGCGAGCCCACTTACGTCCGTTGGTCGGATTTCATGGCCAGAGAGATGGGCGCGGAACTTTACGCCGAGATTATCAGACTCTGCAAGTCTTACAATCCAGGGAAGAAGCTCGTTTTGTACGTAGCTGTCTGCGTGGTCAGCGAGGTGCCAACCAGCGGGGCCGTGAAGTGGGAACGGCAATTAGTCTCTAGATGCGCGAAGATTCGTCTGGATTCCGCCAACAAACAACAGGCGTCCTCGCCGTCCGCTTCGCCCCAAGGTAGGCAACAGTCCACGTCGCCGTGCAATATTACCAGAGAAATGGAATCTCCGGAGATGCTGGTGTTGGCCTCGCTCCCGGGAAATAACGGGCAGAACACGCCGAAAAAGATTCGCGAGATCAGCTTCACCAACATCCAGAGACAGCTGAAGCTAAGGGGCGTCTCGCTTAGAAGGCACTTTCCTCAGGTGTACGAGAAGCTCCGTGCTTACGTGGACGGTAGCGTGGATAAGTTCGCGCCGGTCACCATCTACCCGAGAGATCAGGCTTCCGGGAAGAGTTTCATGTGTATCATCATGCTCGGCGTGGAGCCCGAGCGACTTCAGCTGCTCCCGACCGATTCGTCTAGGGTCAGAACCGTGGATATCAGCGTCGAGGAGGAATGAGTAGAAGCCGAGTAGAAACTCTACGTTCACTTAAGCGGTTTTTTACTGAATTAGTGAGGATAATCTGCAGGCTACGGCACGCGAATTTATGCGATTCGATCCGATGATATAATTGATTAAGGAAAAGAGTAATCAATTCTATCGGTTTTCATTTTATTGAATCAACCGTATCGATCATTTGAATCATGTAAATTCGCTTGAAGAAGCACGCTCAACAAATGTGCTCAGATGACAATTTGATGGTTTATTTAACCCTGATAAATCACGACGTTTGTAACAACATAATTTTTTGTACTTTTTAATCTAGTTTATACAAACGACATCGACAAATTTTTTCTAGATTTCATCTAGACGTATAAAAAGATATATTGCAATCTTTAAAAATTGTCATCTGATCGCAAGCATTCCGAGTTTGATTCTTCAGGTTCATGTTAGTTTCGCGAGCCGAGACAGCTGAAGGAAGCTCATGGAATTTTGTAATAGCGAATTGAATAAAAGTAAATCGCCTTTTATGAGAGGATGCCGATTATAACGAAAGACTTTCAATGACGAAGGCGATTTACCAAATCGAGGAAACGTCGCGTAGCGTTCTAACGGATGAATAGTCCACAGTGAGCATACATCTCTTGTGGCGCAACGAATGAAATGCATAGACGAATTTAGAGACTGTGCGTTGCCAATACCCTCGCGTTCGTTCAATTTTCTTCGGGTAGATCCAGTTGTGTATCTATATATACTTCCACGTTAAAAGTTTCTCGGTACAGATTCAAATTCATAATATTATCGAACATTGGATATTTATGCAACTTAATCATTTCATTTAACTGTCCTGTTTTAAAAATGTTTTCTTACCTCGAATCTTTTAATATCCACGTCATTTGGAAGTCATGGAATAAAATTAATTCAAAGATTTGTTCTAATTCCACATAAAAATTGTTTTAAATTAAATTCATACTACTCTGAATTTAAAAAATGCATGAACAGTCGCTATGCGCCCGTTAAGTGGTATATCATCGAACGACGAATATTTACTTTCATCTACGTTTAACGAACGCGTTTCCTGGTTAATCCATTTCGTTCGCAATTCCTGTTTATAGATGGAACGCAAATTCGTGGACCTTAAAGTATCTCTATGATTGCTTCGGCAGATCGAAAGAAAAAAGCTCCTCGATTTGGTTGTTACTTTATCAAATGTTTATTAATTATATTGATCGTCGAACGGATCAACGACGTTGATAGAAGAATGGTTCCTATCAGCGTTTCAGTACCAACCCACAAAGCTTTACATTCGTCACTCGATTCTTATCCAAGATTTTAATAGAAATGGCAACACATAATGTTTCTGCATTTAAAAGAAAACGCATGCGTTCTCTATTGTTTAAGCCATCAGATAAAATCGTTTCCACCACAGCCATTCGCTGATTAGGTACCAAAACGGAACCCGTTAAAACGTTGCACGTTCGATAAATCGTTTCCGGAAGTATTTATGAGAAGTATCTTGTTGTCTTTGTTTCGTTCGATTTAACGTAGTTACGGTTGTATTTTTTGAATTCTATCGTATATATTATATATGGAAAGATTAAACTTTGTCCGCGGCGCGATCGGGCTATCTGCGTTGTGATCGAGAGAAATGTTCGGAAAAAAAAATCTTATTGTTCTCGATTCAACTTGAGCGAGTTGGCGAAAGGAAAAGGCCAAGAGCATAGATTGCGAAAAGATTTCTACATCTTAACTGCTCATCACGGAGAGATCTATCCCCAAAGAAACCAATGTTTTAAGAACATATAAGAATTAAGCAAAATGAAAAAAAATATAACCGACTAGCGGCCGGTGTCCCTGAAAGTAGAGAGTTTCTACCGAGTATAATCGTCTCGAGCTCAAATATCCAATTACTATACCGTTTCCACAGACGCGATCTTTGTGCCAAAATACGTATATAGACCGTAATAATCCACAAAGTTAAGAGAATAATAATGCGGATCGTGGTAGTAAACAAGGGCGAAGTTCTGTTAAAAAATGAAGCATTCTGAGAATCTTGGTCTTGGACTAACTTCGTGGCATCGTGAGACTCCCGGCATCACAAGATAATTTGCACATATTCTGTTCTGAATTAAATTTTCAAAATGGAATTTTGTAACAATTTTTAATGAAAAACTGAAGTGCCAACGACAGTCATCGATACACGATGCTCAAATATGCTTCAATCAGTTACAGCTATAAGTTTTATCAACGAGTTACTTTACGTGTAATTTTCAGATTCGTTCTTTGTAATCTCAAATGAGTAGAATAGTGCCAATAATAGGATCTTTCGTAAATGTGCATAAGAAGTTTCAAAATTAAACTTGTTACTACTAAATTAAAAAGAATTATCATACTCATCGCGTTCTGTGTGTGACGATATTCAAACGTGAGATAAAACGAGGAGACGATACGGTTTAGATGACGAAAAGAAAATACAGAACTGGTGAAAATGTCTAAAAATCTAAACGAGTAATGGATAGCGAGCTATCTCCTAGACTGAAAACTGCCTTTACTAACTACAGATTAGATTGATTCTAAACAAAACGTTACAAAATTTTGCGTCAAATTATAAGTCGAGCGATGTTACGATATTCAAGCCCCGGTGCGTTGTAAACGGCTTTCAATTGCTTAGAGACCTCAAATTATTGCGTCAAATACTATTGAAATAAGGGAAATTGTTAGAAAAATCTCAGCAATATACATGACAGAAACGAAGTGCATAGTACAAAATGATTATTATCATTAAATCATTTTGTTACCTTATACATAGCTGTTTGATGTAACGAAGGTGTTATGGTTAGCACTGAGAGAGAACGTCACATAGTAAGAAGAAGAGAGTATGGATCGATGTAACAGGAATAGAAAACAAGATGTTTGGAGCCACGAAAGTTAGTCCATCGAATTAGCGACAGTTCCTTTTACCTGTCTGTATTACATCGTATCGAGGGTGCAATTATTTCTATCGGATGCTTACTGTATTTCTAAACTTGTTGTCTACTACCCAAAGTAGAAAAAGTGTCATCCTACTCATCGCGTTCTGTGCGTGACGATCTTAAAAACGTGACGAAGAGACGACCCGGTTTAATATGTATAGAAGCGACGAAAGAGAGAACGAAATAGCACGGGCGATCGTGTAGTCGATCGTTAGAAATTGTTCTTGTCTTTTAACGAAACAAATCTAAAAGAGAAAATTTTGAATCGCAGATCTCGATACGCATATTTATATATAACCTTTCCAATTTAGATATAATATTGTCATAAATGGTTGACACGGGAAGAGAATGATGCTCTCCTGCTCATCCAGTTCCTTACCTTTTACGAGGAGAGATGAAACCAAAAAAAAATGTAATGAACGCGAAAAGAAGTGCTTCAAACTATTTATTAAACAAAAAAAAAGCTATGACGGCCAAGTATATAATGACGTCGAGGAAGATGGACGAAATTTCTTTTTAACGGGATCGATCATTTTTTCTTGTCGTTGACAACTGCTCAACTAAAACGAGCAATTAGCCCGCGCGTAGTCATTCTGAATCTAATGCCTGAAATAGAGCTAGAAGTATTTTGTTCAGAAACAGTTTTAAAAGGTGTGAGATATTTTGTTTCGCGGCGACGGAAATAAAATGAGAAATTAGTGCCAAATGTGACGGCAATTGTTTCGAGAGAGCTGCGAAACAATTACGAAAGGATTAATGGTTAGAAATTATTTTTAGTACCGTTTCTAAACAAAATGTTTTTAAATCTGTATTTGGCGCAACAGTTACCGTTTCAACGTCTATTTATCGGTGCTACCAATGTGCTACCATTGTTTTTTCGCATCTGTGTATGTCTCAATTTTTCAAATAAAATGTTAATTTTATTACACATCTGTCTCTCGTTTTTATACATATATAAATTTCACGAGATTTTTCAATATCAATTATTAAACAATCGACGACGAGCGAATACTTTGAAGGACTACAAACAAATAATAATTTACATATTTGTATGAATGTATCTCATCATTTTTCTTTATGTACCGCACGGTACATACCAATGCATCGATAAAATCAAAGAAGGTTTAATGAAAAATAAAGAGAAAATTTCTTAGAGAAATTTGTGTGCCTCGAGATCTTTATGAATACCACATTTCCATTTTCCACTGAATACCTATCTAAAATGCAAACTCGATGTTCAGTTCATTAGATATTGTTTGACAGTTCATTATAGCCTTGCGAAACAAAGGTATAAACCAAATTATGAAATAGAGATCATGGTAGACAGAAAATCTAAATACAATTCGGCTCGAGATAAAGCATCGACGATCGGAGGTATATTACGAGGTAACTTGTATTTAAAAAAAAAGCTGCATGGTGGATTTAATAGGTGATACGTCAAGGATCAATCAGGAAAACTTCGTGACGGAATTTCTAAGATGTGCGGAAGAATTTAATGTCCACCCGTTACCAAGAATCGTAGTAAGTTTTTCTATATCGGATAGAATGCTGTACTTTCAATAAGTGTGATGTAGATAGAATGTAGATCATTGATGAGGAATGATTAAAATTAGGGTACACACACGGACGTGCCGTCAACAGCCGAAAAGTAAATGTTTGCAAATGACAATTGAAACTAATCAAGTCATCTTAATAAATATATTTTAACATTTTAAGAACGGAAGACGATGAACCACCTGTATTTCATTTTACTTATCAAAACAAGAAGTTGACAAGTCCAGTGAAAATTGAAACTAAAGATAAGTACCTTAAAAAAAGACTTACTTTTTACAATCCGTATTACACAACCTAATTTTTATTTTCTCACACGCCGTGAAATATCGATTTGCATGTTAGACGCTTTGAATTTCACGATGCAAAAATATAATACCGTCACAGTGTTAAAGTAAGTCAGTTACAAACCTATTAAATATCGACAAAAATATCACTACCATACTCTTCTTATAGATTGCAGAATTGCAACCTAAATGCATTTGGCATAATGCAGATCGCAGAAATGTTGATAAACATTGGTTGCATAGAGGATTTAAATTTGGATATGAATCCAAACGTGCAAGAGAACTATCATTTGCTATGTACCCCTGTAGGAAGGTATGCAATTACAGTGTAATCTGTTTATAGTGCATTGTAGTAAGTAATTATCTTCAGCTTGAAATATTTATCCTTGAAACTTTGTAAAATAACCGATGAGGGTGCCATGAAAATTGCTAACGCATTAGGATACCGCAGTCCACCGAATGATCCGAAATTGATCATTTTAAATTTGGCAAATAATCATATTACAAAAGATGGTGCATGTCATATAGGAAAAATGCTACGAACTAATAGGTAAACTTATCGACCTATAATCTACATGTCTCTTAGAAATTGTAAATTACTACTGCAATTACAGATCTCTAAGATGTTTAGTTTTACTGGGGAATAGAATATGTGACGAAGGAGCGTCATTGATATTACGCGAACTAAAAATGTATTGTAATCCCTTCTAATTCAAATACGATGCCAATTAATATTCAATTCGATTAACATATTTAATTAATGAAATTAGAATTACCTTAGAGCACGAGGAAATTGTAAAGGTTCGACGTAAAAAATTCGCTGAGCTAGCATTATTGGAAGAATGGGTAACGAGATAATGATTTCAAATTATTTGTCTTCCGAGCTTGAAATTTATAACTTAAATTAATTATTGAAAAAAATAGGCGGAACAGAAGAGCAGTGAAGATATCGACAAAGCTGTGAATGAGGAATCATTTAAAAGAAATACTAAGTCACGGACACGTCAGAGTTTGACGAAACGATCTAAAAAATGTATAATTTACATTAATTATAAATTATCCTTCCCTTTGAATTAATATATTGTTTACAGTCCTCCAGGAAACTTCGATAAAAATGAGAGAAGATGTAAGTTTAATTCAAGGACTTCAAGAAACTGAGTCTATACAAGTAATCAAAAGTTACGATAATTATTTGTCGGTAACAATGACATGATAATTCTCAACGCGTTGGTCATAATTTTTAGAAAATTAGAACAATCTTAGGACTCGAGAAGTGTTATCCTTTCAGAACAGAAAGCTTTCCGATGAATGGAGAGATGATGGCAACAGGCAATTTAGAATTACAGTATTTAGACTTAAGCTGTAATTATTTTCATCTTACTCTAACTGGCTTGAAGAGTTCGAATGAAAGTACTTCTCTCTCTCTCTCTCTCTCTCTCTCTTATATAGACAATTATTTAACGAAGAGTATTCTTCAAGAATTGATTAACTGCCTTTACTATCAGAATTACATGCTACTTGGAGATACGAGCAAGGGCCTTTTATGCGTTCTGATCGAAGTAATAGATAATAAACTTACGATAGGCGTTTCTTATACTTAGAAACCTATATTTTAAGGGAGGAAATATCAGAGATGAGAAAAGCAAAGATTGGATTACATTCGAGTCACTTTTGCGACAGAGACAAAGCGGAGAACGTTTATCAAGAGATGCTTTTCGAGAATTTGTATCAGAAGAAACTATAATTTTACGACAAAGTGCTATCAGTCTTAAGCATGCATAAGCTTCTTGAACGTTATATATGTATACCACTTCGAAATATATTATTTAACACTAGACAATGATACTTTAATTGATACAGAGAAGTGACTTCTTTCTATTTAACACTAAACGATGATACTTTAATTGATACAGAGAAGTTACTTCTTTCTACTTAACACTAAACAATGATACTTTAATTGATACAGAGNTGATTTCAAATTATTTGTCTTCCGAGCTTGAAATTTATAACTTAAATTAATTATTGAAAAAAATAGGCGGAACAGAAGAGCAGTGAAGATATCGACAAAGCTGTGAATGAGGAATCATTTAAAAGAAATACTAAGTCACGGACACGTCAGAGTTTGACGAAACGATCTAAAAAATGTATAATTTACATTAATTATAAATTATCCTTCCCTTTGAATTAATATATTGTTTACAGTCCTCCAGGAAACTTCGATAAAAATGAGAGAAGATGTAAGTTTAATTCAAGGACTTCAAGAAACTGAGTCTATACAAGTAATCAAAAGTTACGATAATTATTTGTCGGTAACAATGACATGATAATTCTCAACGCGTTGGTCATAATTTTTAGAAAATTAGAACAATCTTAGGACTCGAGAAGTGTTATCCTTTCAGAACAGAAAGCTTTCCGATGAATGGAGAGATGATGGCAACAGGCAATTTAGAATTACAGTATTTAGACTTAAGCTGTAATTATTTTCATCTTACTCTAACTGGCTTGAAGAGTTCGAATGAAAGTACTTCTCTCTCTCTCTCTCTCTCTCTCTCTTATATAGACAATTATTTAACGAAGAGTATTCTTCAAGAATTGATTAACTGCCTTTACTATCAGAATTACATGCTACTTGGAGATACGAGCAAGGGCCTTTTATGCGTTCTGATCGAAGTAATAGATAATAAACTTACGATAGGCGTTTCTTATACTTAGAAACCTATATTTTAAGGGAGGAAATATCAGAGATGAGAAAAGCAAAGATTGGATTACATTCGAGTCACTTTTGCGACAGAGACAAAGCGGAGAACGTTTATCAAGAGATGCTTTTCGAGAATTTGTATCAGAAGAAACTATAATTTTACGACAAAGTGCTATCAGTCTTAAGCATGCATAAGCTTCTTGAACGTTATATATGTATACCACTTCGAAATATATTATTTAACACTAGACAATGATACTTTAATTGATACAGAGAAGTGACTTCTTTCTATTTAACACTAAACGATGATACTTTAATTGATACAGAGAAGTTACTTCTTTCTACTTAACACTAAACAATGATATTTTAATTGATACAGAGAAGTTACTTCTTTCTATTTAACACTAAACAATGATACTTTAATTGATACAGAGAAGTTACTTCTTTCTACTTAACACTAAACAATGATACTTTAATTGATACAGAGAAGTTACTTCTTTCTATATTATAAAACTGGGGAAATATGGACATTTACAAATGTAAAGGGATGTTATCACGCTAAAATATTAATTTGGATCAAGATATAGATTAGTCGGAACATATTCTTTGTTGTGACATCTTATTTGAAGAAACATTACGGGGATGATGAAAAAATGACGAAAATAATGGGAAAAAAAGAGGAAATGGCATGATCGCACTGAAGACTCTTATCGCTTGAACTTTTGACCGTTCATGCGAGAGCGAGGCCAGGATTATACGCACTAAGCGACTGGTGATTTACTAGTTTCGACGCGTTGTGATTTGCGACAATGTTGTTTCACATTGCTGCCGCGGCAGTGCTGACGAACATCGCGGTTTTGGAAATCTATTCGTTCTACGAATTGCCGGAAAATGCAAACATTCAGTTCTTAATAGACGAGGTAAATTTCCTAATTGTAATTTAGTTACAAATATTTCCATGAAGTGTATATTACCTTAAATTAAAACTAAGTGCATCTGCAGTATATTATAGTGTGATATATATTTACTAAATTATATACGCTAAAGGGAAGAATAAGAAGAAAAACTGTAGGTAACTTTTTATAAGTGTAAGATTATTGATTTAGAGATCGGACACGAAGTGAATTAAGAAATTACTGATGAAGTGAAAGAAATTATTGACTGTAGTAATTTGTATATTTGATTAAGAGGTAGTGCCTATTATTCTAAATGTCAGGAATCGTTTTTTAACGCAAGCAAATACCGGAAATACATTAGAATAGAGAACGCAGCATCCGGAAAGAAAGTGAACACTGATGACCTCTAGACCGATGCAGACGTCGCAGTATGCGCAGTATTGGTTAGATTAGGCGCTGTCAGGCGCCAGGTATACATTACAACGTTTTTGATACATTTTGTTAACTATTTATAAGATTCGTATTTAAAAGGATACAGAGTTACGTCGTAACTGTTGTTATTTTGTGATGAATTATTGAGTGCGAACAATTCATTCCCTTTGGAAGGAAGACACGAATTCTGGTTGACAATAACCAAGCTTTAGAGTCGGCTAGCGGCACAATCTCTTTAAGCGGTTCTAGAACTGATCACATACCGTTATCAACATCGCCGAGTATTTATTAATAGACTGCATTCAGTGGCACTATCTCTTTAAAAAAATCCCAAAGTGATTCCACATTGTTACCGAGTGCATTTTTAAAATACTATCAAGTAACGCTATCTTCCTTAAAATAAAGTGAAAAGATTCATTTTTAAACTTGTGATTAGTAGACTTAATGAAAGATACGATCTGCTGATTTAATTGATACGCAAATTACGCGACAAAATGTACGAAAATTTGTTCAAGAGTCCTCTCCATCGTGTGTTTGTATATGGAACACTAAAACGAGGAGAACCTAATCACAAATTGCTTCAAGACACCGAAAATGGTTACGCGAAATTCTTGGGTCTCGGAAAAACCGCTGTTCCATATCCGCTTATAATTGCAACTAATTATAATATACCATTTCTATTGAAGAAACCAGGCTTTGGCCACGTGAGTAATGAGTATATTTACCATTATAATTTTAAGTAATGTTAATGCAACTATTTTCAAGGAAATAGTTAATGATATAGTCATCCAACGCTCATAATTTCTCAAAGTGCTTCGGCTTTTTTACGGAAAGTAATTTCGCTAATTTCTATGAAGATGAACGGGAAAAAATGGGAAATTACCTTCCGAACAGCCTAATAATTATAAGATTAGATATAACATTTTAAGTAAATCCTCTATGTATTTAAATGTTAGTAAGTACCCACTAAAATAAATTTTCCTTAACTTTAATTCTATTGTTTTGTCATTAACTTTCCCTTTTATTAGTGTGAATTTGCATTTTTACGTCCATTATTCGAACTAACACGATTGAACTTTTGTGATCATCTAATCCACGATTAATTTAAAATTAATAAAGAAGTAAATATTTCTCTTATGCAGCAAGTATTTGGCGAAGTATACGATGTTGACAGTATGATGTTAAAGAAATTAGATGAATTGGAAGAACACCCGGCATTTTACAAACGGTTCGAGGATAGTGTTCTCTTTGCGCCAGAAGCTGATGTCAAATCGCTTGACAAAATTGAAGAGGTAAATATGTTTAAAGGCACGCTGATTTCCTATAGCAATTATTTTACTTAAAAATCTCTATTATTGTCTGAAAACAAAAAGAGAAAATAAATATTGCATTTAAAATATCATTCAATTGCCGAGAATCATAATGATATAAATCTAAGTTTGGGGACATTAATTTAGTTAACTTATCCTCGGCTCAAAAAATGTATAGTATTTTTGTACTGCAACAAACAAGGAATGAAAAATACGAGTAACATCGCAATTCTCGACCCTCGAATTAATATACACAATTGTTATTAAATTAATCGGCTCAATTTATTATCAAACTTATTTCAGGTCAGTACCTTGATAAAGGTCTGGATATATTTTCTACCAAAGTTCAAGGCGTCCTTATTGGAAAGTCCAATGTACAGGTCGTACAGCAACGAGGGAAGTCACGGGCTCAAATACTGCGAGAAGTATGTTCGCGACCCCTCGTACG
>SHCU01000001.1:1030796-1045075 GCA_004307685.1 Ceratina australensis
TCCTTTTTCGCAAAGAAATCGTCCAAATCGGCCATACTGCGATCACTTCCGCGATGCACGCGCGATTATTCGACGAGAAGACTTTTTTTTTAAGGGAGCACGAGGGACAGCCTTTACACGGAATGATCGGAGGCACCGCTGCTGCTGTCCACATGGGCTTGTCTTAGCCGGAAGTCAGCCAGTCACTTCGAAGTCAGTAGAGTTCCCGAATACGGGCATGACTTTCGCAGAGACCGATTTACGTACACGAAAATACGTGAACAAAATGTACCGCGCGATAACACGGGTTTCTTATTAACGTCTATCGTTTTAATTTTACGAAACATCGAGATATTTTGTCCTCAACAACGAATATGTGGCGCTGACTGTCTAGCAGAAGACTGATACAAAAAATCCAAGGGCTACCTAACCTACAAATTTAATCGCGTGCTTCGAAATTACCGAGTCATCCGAGCAGTTTTAAGCAAGTTGTAAATAACGGTCTTGCTGTATTACTTACAAATTGTACCTCAACCTGAAGAAATCGTGGGTAGGGGTAACACGTGTTAAAAACGTGACTCGTGCAGAGGTTAATTGATCTACTATTTTTGCGTGCAGCGTACACCGTCGATGGCGCCACGAGTTCTTTCGTACCATTTCCGGAATACAAAATAGCGTACGAAATTAGACAACGCAATTTAATATAATCAAAACAATTATTCCTTTACTTAATCCCGCTCACTTATTCGCACGTGCGTTTTATTGATTTTTGTATGCCTGCTTACATTATACGGATTAGAGGAACCTGTTCAAATACAGATATGTTAATGAATAAGTAGACAAGACTTCCTATACACAATGGAAAACAAATTATATATTAACTATTGAGTTTCGTTTGTAGCTATTCTACATCGGAATAATTGTACAAACTTCCTTCATTGCAAGTTAAACTTTATACAAATATTTTTACAAAATTTTACAATGTTTACTGTCAGAAGGTAGAACCTTCTTCGGTCCGCTTGAGATTACTTTGAAATCTAAAGTATATAACGAAAATCTGTCAGCAGTAAAATTTTTCAATCCTTGAAAAATATCGGTTACAAATATTATTTTAAATTTAGCGCTTTGTGCAGCCCCACTTTTTATCCGCTATGGTAGGGGCTATGCGGCCGCGCGTACGTGAGCGACACAGAGGGGATCCGTTTCTTGAAATGCCAGTAAGTAACCGTGTGTAGCCTTGCCACGAACCGTTACGACCAGAGGTGTCTCCTATCCTCGCGCCGATGTACTGCTTCGCTATTTAACCCGCCTGCAGTAAATTGCTTCGTTCGCCGAAGATTCGACAATCATCGCTTTTTTCGAAACTTGTTCGTTGATCTCGAGGGAGGAGGAAAGATCAAAAGGGAAAACCGATCCGGTGATTAACAAGGTTCATGTGTAACGACGCACAACGAGATGAAGCTCACACGAAAGTGTTTCGGAAACATCACCAAGATGTTGGACTTCTACTCGCAATTCAACCCTTCGCCGCTTTCGATAAAACAGTTCATCGATTTCGGTAAGTGTGAAACGAACAAACGCAAAACGTAACACATTTTACGAGCAAACACTGTGTACGCCTTCGTTCGACCAGCTCCGAATCCCGAGTGTTCAAAGACTATGCAGTCCTAGGTCAATACCTTCTTTACCTTTCCTTTTCGGGGGTGTTTTGCATCCCTTCTTACCACTGGTTCGAGTAGATAAGGAGAGCAACGAATACATCGAACAACGACCTCGAATGAACATGGGGTATTGTGTACGGGAATGTTTCGATTCAAAAATCATGTAACGTACCCATGGCATCGTGTACGTGACGATTTTATACGCGTTCTCGTACGCCACAGTTTCACGTTTTAGTGTGTGGGCGTTAGTGATGACGTTTTTGTATCGTTCGATTTTCGACACAACTGAGAGATTCGTCCACTTACGATCAATTTCTATCAATATGATATTCGACTAGGGTGTGCAGATAAAATCGATCAGCGTTCTATTAGTACAGTATAAAATTAAAAATACGAGATGATGTAATTGTATACTACGCGCTATCAAATAGATACTGTAACCGAACTCATTCTTCGTTTAAGGATCTTTATGATACATTGAATATAAGATTAATTCTAAACGATTAATTTATATGTACAGTCAGAAGTATAGTTTACCTTTTAAGCAAACAAATGAATTTGTTATTTTCTATGACAATCAATGAACAATCTATTATTTAATATTTTATGAGGCAACAACAAGATTTCTTGTAAAGACTATTAGTATGTTTTACATAATAGAAAATTATCGCAGTTCTAAGAAGTGCGACAGAATGTTAATTGCAAGTATTGTGTTTACTTAAATAATAAGTATTACAAAATCACAGTGAAAGTAACTTCTAAGACAGACATTCCTAACATTTTCTGTAGAGTATATCTAAAAATTAAATAAACTTGGAATTATGTTTACAGACAAATGTAATGAAAGTTTTACATTGCTCAAAGATTAGTCATACGTTCATAAAAATTCCCATGCTTTGAAAACATTTAATGGTATACAAACATTTAATGGTCGATTACTGCATTATTTCGACGTTATATCGATCCCGTCAGAGTATGCTAAATCGTAAAAATTTCCTCACCGAGGCCACATTATACCACGTTAGTCCATGTTCTTGCTAATTCATCTTGCAACACTTCGGTTAAGTTGTTTCACCATGACAAGATTACAAGTTCATTGACGTGTTTTTATTTCAATATTTTTATCAGACACTTACTCCTAAAAGTTTTTCGTATTATCAAAATTTTTAAAATGTGAAATGCAAAATAATAAATGTTATTTTAGTAATTAAATGCGTATTATATGATTAACGAGTTGAAGGTTTTTTTACTCAATTTATGCAAATCCTATTTTTGAAGTAAAAATTCTTTCTGCAAATATTAGACGTTGCAAATACTGTATTTTCTTCTCGGTCAGTAATAACCTCTCTGTTTTGTCTGTCACTTTTTTTGTTTTCAAGTTGTCGGATAACACGCTAGTCCAGTGATCGTTTCGCATTTCAACATCGCACATTGTTCTCATCTCGCTAACGTGTCGAACATCTAAATAGGTAGAGCTTGATCGCGTCGCCTCACGACGAAAGAAACAGTCTAATTAGCACAGTAATCTTTAACTATTTATAAACAAGTGTAAGAGTGCGTTTGTAGCTGTGTCGCTGAAATTACAATTTACAAATTCTTGTTGATACGGCCAATTCTGACGTTTACCCAGCTTCCTGTTGTTAGTTGATTCAAGATTAATACGAATGCTTAAGACCTGCTTTTCGTAACGAGGTCAGGATCTAATTGTAAGTGATTTCCCGTGATACGCGTACTTAACTGACGTTATTATCACGATAGTATCGTGTAAGTTTGTTTGTTGTACCGCGGGTATCAGCGAACAAATATGCTAATGTTTCGAGTCACGAGCTGCAAATACATGCATAATACTGATTTGCCTTTGATCCGTCCATCCTGCACTGTTTAAGAATTAAGAAAAGCAATTTATTCGCCATTTTTGTATACGTAAACAGCCAGTCACGCGCCGACTGGTTTTTATCACGTTCTAAAAAAAAATCGTTGTTTCACGGATAAATAATAAGTACATAGTATCGAGTAAAAAGTGAAAATGAAACAGAAACTCTGATAACAGCAACCAACTCTCCCAATAAATGTTGACGAGCTACTTTTGAAACCACGCGCAGGACCAGGCCTTGGTAAATCTGGTTCATATGAATCCGCTTTAATCACAGTCTGCATGAAAAAACCGGTGCTTTAAACAGGAGATACATATGTATATATTATTTCTCAAGTGGTTCTCTTTTGTGCTGAAGTTATCTAAATCGCTTGAACAATGATCTAATGTATAATCAGGTGATATATTTCAGAGGTAGTGTAACAGTTAATGGTACTAGCGAACCGGTGTAATCCAGCCTAATGCTACTTGCATGTATTATAGAATTGTTAGCAAGTGTCTCCGCTGAAAACAGAAGGACAATCGATTTTGGAAGGGCAACGTATCTGCCAAATTCAGTCACTATCATTGGCAAGTTTTACAAACGCTACAGTACCAAGTACATTATTAAAGTTGTTGGATGGTTGCCATTCGATACACGCAGGCATTTAAATCTTTAAACTTCGTAGTTTCGTCTCTGACGTAAATCTATCTTTTTCCCACTCCGAATTCGTTCACTGTTCCTGACGTAATTTTCTGAGAATTATGTTGGTCATTTAATTTGGGTACATAAAAGTCAATACGATTTACAAGCTAGAAGTTTTCGTACGTTTCAGAATCACAACCTTTAATCCTGTTGATGAGTTTTACATTAATCATGACCAAGTTGTATTCTTTATTCATGTGTACAGAAGAAAGTTTCTAAAAGCTAAAGAAACTTTAGAGAAGAAAGAAACTTGCATCCTTTGAGAATGGACTTTATATAAATTCTCGAGAGATTTTGACCACAATCCTATTTGTGCTGTGTCATTTATGTAGTTATTCTCCCTTTTCGTGTTCTTAATTAAACGTGAAGAAAACAAAGACTTCTCCTTCCTGTTTTTTTTTCTTTAATCATAATAAAACATAGCAACTCTCCCTTATAAAAAGACAAAAAGGGATATATAATTTATGTGGTATGTGTATATTTAAAGTTCCTCTGAAATAGCAACGCTTAAATAAAAACGAAGGACATCTATATTATCGATGTTCTCCGGTACAACCGTGATACCAATCCATTCTTTCATTTCGTAACATTTTCAATCTGATCACCAAAGCAGTCATTCATTTTGGCTCCCTTCACTCCCATCGAAAATGTCGATTGCCCTGCCCTAGATCGTGCGTTTACCCGACTTCTTTGTTAGTGGCAATTGCTTCCACGGGGAATTGACACTAATTCAACAACCGTTTACCATACGCTATGCCTATAGATACAGTGCAACGTATTTTATGCACGCAGCCGGTGTCATGAGACGTACATTGGCCTATGCACCGACGGTACGGTGCGTGTGCGTACCTACTTTGCACATTCAGATTAAGGCTTTAAAACTAAACAGCTGCTTCCTCCGACCGGTTATAGTCCGCTGGTCGACCGTTCTAGAACCGGGTATGGAACATGGGATGCCGAATGCCTTCGTAACCACATACTCGCGTCCATGACTAATCATTGTTTTCTTAATAATGATAAGACTCGTTTCATATTGTTCGATTGAAAAACTCGATTGGGAACGTAACCTTAATGCGGCTTAAAGTATAATTGATCTTCAATTTAATTCGGACAATGCCATGGCATATGTTATGTGAAACAAATGTTTGTTGAATACCTAATAGGTTGAAGTGAAGATAGTGGGTTATCGTTCATTTGCATACAATGTTATCTTTATGAAACATCTGCGCACGTTGGTACTGTTCGAGCACGCAATGAGGATGTTTCCAGCAAGTTCTGTCTGTTATGGGAGAGACCAGCAGTCGGGGCCACAGTCTGAGCGAGTTTTTATCTCATCGATGGATCAGGTTTACGTTGCGACAAGTGTTTATTTTTCACCTCTTTCATATGAACTTCTTGACGGACTTTCACGACGGACCGATCGCTTTTGTACCGAGCTGATAAGTCTTCCGGGTGAACTCGCAGGCTTCCGCTGATATCAAATTCTAGTTTCATTAATTTTACCATGCGATCATTTGCGAAGAGAGAATTCATTTCCGCGCGCCATGGTTATGGAACGGCACCCTTTGGAGACAGTGCCAGTATCAGTATTGTACGTCTATTACGCAAGAATGATTCACGCGTTAAGCCGCATAACAAAATAGTCACGAGTATCCGTTAACTGATACCGAATAAAATATCCTCGTGTGTCAAGTGACGTAACTTAAAATTCGACCGATAAATTTTTATCTCGCTTTGACTCAATGGAAATCATGAATTATTTATATTAAAGAGATATGTTTTTAAAAACATATTCATCAAACCTGGCGATGATAATTAGAACATTTGTAAATTACTTGATATTCAGCTGTGCAAACGTATCGATTCTTAGTAGAACAGTATAAGATTAAGTTTTAGTCGTTCCAGAAATATTTCGTAACACGTGATGCGACTATTCGCAAGTCGAAAATACATCTATGTTTATTTTTTTCCGGAGACTGTTTGCCAAGCGAATGAGGCAAATTATCAAATCACTTTGATAATTTCTGCAATGAGACATCGGCTATTCTTGACACTTGTATTTATCGGGACTGTCGCGCGTGCAGACAAAATTATTTTTATTATGACATTTTACAGTTAAATAAAGCAGAGTTGCATAAAAAAATTAGGATATACAGCATATATTGATTTTACCATTGATATACATATTGCGTTGTTAGATTTTAGCGCATATCTCTCTTACATTAGAATTTATAAAGATGCCCGCCTTAATGGATAAGATCTTCATAAAGTACTTTGTACCATGAACACGCGATTTTTTTATACACCTAGAAATGAAAAAACATCCTCAGCTGTAAAAGTATTCTACGAAACCCGGGTGTGCATGATGGTTCGACATTATTTTTTCCTACCTTCAAAGTTTATTACATCCGCCATGGTGTGGCATTGAGTCATCGTCAGTAAGCGTTCATTGGAAACGAGGCTATTTACACCAGGACGACCTTTCTTCCGATCGTGCAATAAATTAAATTCCTTACAGCCTCAGTATCACATGAAGTAAACTTGATAAAAATGGAACATCCTACATTTTATGTTCCGCTAATTTCGTAATCGATTAAATCTTCGAATTTCAATACAGACAGAAGTAATTTTACGATGGAAGCGAAGAACCTTGAGCCGTTCGAGAAAATTGATTTAAGGTTGTTCGCTCAACCCCGTTCAACCGTTTACAGACCTCGTCATTTTTCTGAATTAAAGATAACATCTCACGATACATGATATCGGTTGTCTTCTCAAGTTCGATCTATCTGGACCGACGATCTCCGATCTATCGAATAACAAGTCATTATGCTCTTGAGGGGCTTTTGGTGTTTCTAACTGAATTTACGAGACATCAAAGTTTGCGTAGTTAATCGACTGTAATTATGACTTTCAGGCACGTGCTACAATACTTTGTGACTCGTTCTTCTGCACTTTACGTAACTCCGCCATTGAAGAGTTTTTATCTCGTACAAATTCAGTTGATGATGATTACTGACAATGATGTGAGTGTTCCGCAGAAATAGCGTTTGCAAATTGAATAAATATAGAGCTAGTCGAGCGATGATTCAGTTGGTTTGTAATTTTTGTCAAACTCGATGTAACACTTGTACCATTTCCCCTGATATTTTTACGAACAATGCACCATCATAAATGCAGTTCACATAATGAATCGATTCATTTGAATCATTGATCATGCGATCACGGCTTTGTAGTACCTTCTATGTATTCTTCTTCTATGTATTCATATGTGTGTAGTTAGCAATGCGTCACTCGGCGTACGTATATGCTGCTGTTCATTTGTCCCTGTGTAGAAGCCAAAGTGAATTACTTTGTTCTCTGCGAGATGCAGATGACATCTTTTCGTCGGTAGGTAATGCACCATTTGTTCAGCCGCAGTTTCCACGTGCAACTGTACGAAACTTCGTAAACGTATTATTTCAACATTAATCGAATCCTTTATGATGATCCAAAACTGCTGTGAAATATCTCTCTTGCGGGATTGAAATCCAATCCCATTCACGACTGATCAAAGCTACTACATAATTACACGATTCATCTCCTATCCGACTGGAACTCCGAACTTTGTTCGCTAATTCGCCTCTTCGTTACGTGCTTTTCAATACGCTAATGATTCTTAATAACACGTATAGCTGTATAACACCGCGCAATCAATTACCTTAATAAAATCTTAATAAAAGATTGTACGATGGTTTTTCCTTATATGAAATATTTCTCGACTTAAATTTATTTTAGACTCTCGTATAATTACTTGTGATAGCTTGTGACTACTAAAACCTTGTTCCGCCTTGTGCGATTAACAATCCGTACGTGTACGTATGTAAGTGTAAGCACACTTTGTTTATTATGTACACGACAGTAATTCAAGGAAAGATAATCGATAACATTATCATTTCTGTAATTATGGTACATATGCGAATTATATTCAATTTTTATGAAAAATGACGTCTATAGGATAATAATTATACAGCTTGTAAAATAAATGTTTATATCCTTTAAAATAAGAGCTCGGAGGATATTGCACGTTTCAAGCGGTCTGCAATTCTAACCGTTCTCCGACCTTCAAAGTAACCGTGACTTTCTTGGCAGACCATCGAAGCGGACTATGCACTGTGCCTTGAATGAAAAACTATTTTCGTGTAAATGGGCGTGAATCCTTTTCAGTTTGAACGATTATGTGCATCGAAATGTAAATGTATTTAGTACACGCGGGAGCGAAGTCCAAACGCCGGAAGACTTCATTTCTGATTACATGAAACATGTAAACAGTCGTCACGAGAGCATTGTCACCCGCTCACGTCCCTATCATTCTTCCGCCAGTTCATCTCGTTAATTGAAAGAGTAGCAACGACTAGTTATATCTCTCATTTTTATCATCGATCTTTATCAATACTTTAGGTATCCCTCGTTTATCTAAAAACCAATGGACAAACTACCAGTCGCGACTGACCGTTATTAGTAGATCTGTTTGTTTACGTCTGGCCAGCTTTTCAGGCTTACGTTTCACCAGGTTAATTGTAAAAGAGAATAATTGGCAAGCTTTTTAACAGCTCAGGAAGATATACGACCAGTTCAAAAACTTGGAGATAACGCTTGAAATAACGAGTGTTCGTCAACATGCGAACAAACATATTGTTATCAAACTTGTTTATCACCTTTCAAAGACAAATGCACTTTCCTCTGCATTTTTCTCGATGATCAAATTTAATCCTGAAAGCTATACACTACGCTTTACAACCGTTATTAATTTTTATCGAACATGAATGCGATTAAAGACGAGATGTGATATCGAAGGGTATCGATTTCATGATTCACCTACATACTGTATATTTGCTCTGAAAAATATGCATACGTATCATTGTTTTAATTAATATTAAATTTTAATGAAGAAAGTTGTACTATACATACATATTTCTTTAATGGAGTCCGAGCGTGAAATCATTCTCACGGTGAAACCTTTCCGACCGTGTTCAGTCTGGCTCGTAGCGTATAAGGTCAATACATGATTTCACGGCAATTCATTATCGGCAACCGATTGGACTTGGCAGCGATACAGCTGCTCAGTGATTTACTCTATTAGGAGGGAATACGATTTTCTTTAATGGAAAACCTGGTGTGTGGAAATTCTGATAAAGAAATACCGTTCCCCTTGTTATTGACCCATACTCCCTAACAGACAGTTTGATTTTAAATAGATGACATTCAGTAATGTTGCGTTCACCATTCACCATAATTTTATAAATGATCAATGAAATCAAAGAGATGGCAATTAAATTTATATATTTGGAAAGTAAAACTTGGAATTGTGAAAAGAAATTTAAAAATTAAAGTCACCCTTGTTAGAAACATAAAGCTTCATTTTCGTACATTATAATTATATTCGAGGAAAGTTACCGGCACCACCTAATCGTTTGACTAATATAACACAAGGTAAACTCAATCCAATTATGCAAGGGGATCAAGCTATTGTACGATGAAAATACGTTCTCAAACGATGACGTAAATGACGATCCAAAATTACAGTTCCTTTGTACTTTATAAAAAACATTCATTCTGCTCGTCGCTGACGATCGATTTGCTTGGTTTTCTCCGGCCAGTAAATCGATTTTACTGAAAAGCAATTTACAAGCCAGGTCTTCTAGACCTATTCTGTCGAAACAGTTATTTTCGCATGCGACCGAGGACCTTGATATTCTTTCACAATTACGTTATTTGTCAAGCGAGTTCTGTTGAAGTTATAATTATTCCGTCGATCAATGCATCGTTTTCCCAGAGATGGGCCGGAATGTCGAAAACTGGTTGGTGTTACCTCGATCCGAGGCCAATACAAACAGTCTGCACGCCGTGAGAGGACTGATAAAGCGGTATCAATCTAACCAGGGTCGTGCCACGCAATCATCGAGAGTAGAGATAGTCGCAGGAAAATAAAAACAGATACTCATACGTGTTTATAGTTAGATATACTTTCGACTACTCGGTATGACCTACTTATAGCTTTGCTAATGCAACATTAAAATATAATAAAATTCCTTGGCAAATGACGCGCCTGCATTCCGCTCTTATCTATCTTTTCAAACATAGATACATCTCTGCTCTGCGTAGTTGATTTTAATACATAGTAATACTAACGAAGTAGTTTTTCATAAGGAGGTGCAAATGAACCATTCATAGTTTATGACTACGAATGAAAGCATGTTTTGTAAGAAATCCTCATGACAAGACAATCGGGCTTGCGCAACTGAGCTGTTTGCAGAGTTCGTCGGACCGCCTGTCTTAGATTCATCAAAACAACGCTAAATAAACTCTCTTTGATAGGAGGTTTACATCGCTGAGATAAACTCGTACGATGCTATCGTAGTTTTTCTTTTCCTGACATGTATAAACTAACTGTTATAAGGGAACAATAAGGCACCTTATGAATGAAATTACAGTAAATAGCTATAGCAATAGACGAAAATAGTAATTTGAAAGATAATTAGAAATTGAATTACATTGTTTCAGGTCTAAGTGCGTGCGAAAGGAAATCTTTTATATTTCTAAGGAAAGAACTACCGGTCCGGCTCGCTAATATTATGAAGGAAATCCATCTGCTACCAGAGAACTTACTAAAAATGCCCAGTGTGGGTATAGTTAATAAAATGTATGCCACTTCATTCGAGGATATACTGCAGTTCGAAAAGGTTGAAGTCAACGAGGCTACTCTGGACAAGTGAGTCTCCGACTCTTCAGCCTCAGAACAGGCTCTTGAAAGATTCTCGTTTGATACGTTTGGCACAATGCTTCGTGTACAAAAATACAAACCTCTCTGTTTAAAATGAACTAAAATCGTGATTGTCCTTCTTTTGTAGATTCTGCCAGACATTGGTAAAAATTCGGAATAGGCATAAGGACATCGTTGAGACGATGGCGCAGGGTGTACTAGAACTGAAAGAATCCCACGAGGTTGATGTCCAAACGGAGAACAATATTCAGTATTTTTTGGATAGATTTCTCATGTCCCGTATCTCGATTCGTATGCTGATCAATCAACATAGTGAGTTGATTATTCGATACTTGTCTTCTGATTTTGTTCAGTAGGTTTTTGGACTGGCACAAGATTCTCTGTCTTTGTTTCTGTTATAGCTCTTTTATTTGGCGCTGAATTGAACGGGCACAGTACGCACGTAGGATCCATAGACCCGTCGTGTGACGTTATCAGTGTTGTGAAAGACGCATACGACAAAGCGAGGTTGCTATGCGATCAATATTATCTGGCTAGTCCGGAACTGATAGTCAAGCAACATAACGGCAAGTTTGAAAAATGTTGATTCTCTAGAGTATTGCTAGTAAGTAGTAATGATACAAACAATTTTCTGTAGTAGGTATAGTGACAGAATTTGCCACCGTGAAACCTTTGATTTGAATTTCACATTGAAAGAAACTGATTGCAATTTGTAAATGTTAGGTAATAGAAAAGCTTTCAGTGTGGCACATAAGTATTTCATCTCAGATATTGTAATAAATATTGTGTGGAAGAGGAATAATAATTAATCGTTTGCCAAATTCTAGAGCAAAAATTTACTTTGATTAAGAAGCCTCATTGCTATTATTCTTTCTTTTCCAGAATTCGAACGATGTAGCGAAATTAGAATAGTTTACGTGCCGAGTCACTTATTCCATATGCTGTTCGAACTGTTCAAGAACAGTATGCGTGCTGTTATGGAACACCACTCCGACAGTCCGGATTATCCACCGATAGAAGTGATCGTATCGCGTGGCAAAGAAGACATATGCGTCAAAGTAAGATTTACAAAATCATTATCTTATTTTAGTAAATATTTCTCAATCAAAGTGATGAGCAATTTGATTTATCAATAAAAAAGCCGTTCGTGTAGAAATTGTATTTAACGTTTTATCAACATTGATATTCAATCTCCGATACCTAACACATAAGATACTCGATGTGAAACGTGTCAGTTAGAATATTGACGAAACACTTCGTATCTCTTCATGATAGCTTTGAATTAATTTTCGTTTAATCGACAATTCTTGTAGATGTCGGATCGAGGTGGTGGTATACCTCGCTCGCAGATGGACCATTTGTTCAAGTACATGTACAGCACAGCACCAAGGCCGATCACAACCGATCCTCACACTGTGCCGCTTGCTGGATACGGTTACGGTCTTCCAGTATCTCGACTCTACGCTAGGTACTTCCACGGTGATCTCGTTCTCCAGAGCTGCGACGGTTACGGTACCGATGCCATCGTATATCTAAAGGTAAAACTCCGTGGTCTCCAGATTACACAATACATGTCTAATATTGCTTTATCCGCTATACGAATCGTTTCACTCCATAGGCTTTATCGAACGAAGCTAATGAACTGTTGCCAATATTTAACAAGACTTCGTCCAAGTTCTATCGAACCCAAGTATCGAATACAGACTGGAGTAGCCAGTGCGGCGGAGGAATGGCCACGAGGCAACTACGTATGAGCAACTTTCAAGGGCACAAGCTTCCACAAGGAATGGAGATCAGGCAGTGCTAGCGAAATTTTATTCCTATGGACCAAAGAACGGGGAAGTAAGTATGCACATACTTTTTCTCGATGACTCAGATTTCAAGATTTGATAAGCAAATTTAGGATTAATATAAATGCAAAAATTATACTACGTGGTAATATTGCAATCTGGGAAATATGCTAAATTCGAAGGACTATACCACATGAGTATAATTGAGGTATTTTTCACTTTGTTCGCACGTGAATCGTTTTTAATGTTTCAGTGTTTCCTCTTTAACGAAATATGTCGCCAATGAACACTAAACGATCAACGGGACATTGAGATTCGGTAGATTGTTAAGGTGGCTCGAAAAACGGCTTTGCTACTTTGGTGCATCACGTAGAGAAATGACGAGCGATCGATATTTCCTGTAATCCGATCTGTATTTTCCACGACAATTTGCGGTTGTTACATCAAATATGTGAAATAACTGCCTATTCGTTATATCTATGATTACGATATCCAACATATCACAATTATTGAAATTAGCATCTCATATTTTTCTCTTATCCTGCTTTTTTTAATCTCGACGCAATAATGAAGATGGTGAAACGAATGGGCATGGGGCATCCAGATAACACTGAGAGCTTGTTACTTTTTGAACACTTATCTGAACGCCCTGTTCAAATTATTTTTCTTTCTTTTATATATTTACATGGTAGTATCTATTATTGAGAAAGCATTTCAATTATGTGATTAATTATGAAGCATTTCTTTTTAACGAACGTATTAATTAATTTCGTGATCGATTCATGCGAAAACGACGAGGGTTTTTTTACAACTTGATGCCACAAAATGAGAACTGTGATTGATGAATGATTTTAGTTGAACTGCGTATGTAGGCAAACGTTGAACTCGTTAATGTTAATCATGTTATTGTAATTAGATTGACTATCTTTAACTGTATAAAGACGAAAACAAAAGAAGAAATTGATAACGTAAAGATTACTTAGAAATTACGAATTATACAAAGTGAATTGTAAGTCGCGACAAGACTAATTGGAAAAGAGAATGATGTTAATTACACTGTGCAACACGAAAATTTTTTTGCAATATTCGTTACGTGATTCTTATAGAGTTTATCGTGCTAAATACGAATCTGCAAACAGAATTGCTCTATCACGTCACGTTTTCGAAAAAAGTCGCTTTTTGTAAAAGTGCCCGATTTTCTGCAAAAATAGGATATTGCGTAAAAACTAAAAGTGCCAGAAAGTTCTTTTTGGAATCGAAAGATAGAGGAGACTTTCCGCAACATTTCCATATAAGCAAGTTTTTGTATCCGTATCGTGTAACAGTTGTAAATAGTTGTTGAAGTTCGAAAAACGGCGGACGCGAGCCCTTTATACGTGCTATTTTTGTATGTACGTGAAAATCCTTTTGTCTAGCAGGAATTTACTACACAGTATCGCATTCTACAGACATTTCTGATGAAGAAACCAGTCCAAATGAAAATCTTTTCACGCTCGCATCTCAATACTTAACGAAAACATTAATCGACATC
>SHCU01000001.1:1046678-1122448 GCA_004307685.1 Ceratina australensis
GAACTTTCTGGCACTTTTAGTTTTTACGCAATATCCTATTTTTGCAGAAAATCGGGCACTTTTACAAAAAGCGACTTTTTTCGAAAACGTGACGTGATAGAGCAATTCTGTTTGCAGATTCTTGTTTAGCACGAGAAACTCTATAAGAATCACGTAATGGATATTGCAAAAAGTAAAAAAAGTTTTTATTTGTAGAACAATGTTATTTATAATATACATATTATACATATTTACTTCATTCTCCCGAAAGTATTTTATATACCGTACAGAAGGAAGTTGTTCTTACACATCACTTCAATGACCTGACCTTTTTCATGAACTTTTATAAAACTAAACGAACAATTTGTACACAACACATTTTGTTATTCGATAACGCTATGACTCTCGTACGTGTCTCATTTATAATTTTCATTTATTCTATGTGCATTTCCTCGTAAAGGATGTGTTAGCTTCAATTTGAGGAACTTCAATGACTACTGCAGACACTACGAAAAGAGCGTACTTAGATTGTATCATAAATAATTGTTCCTAACATTAGTAAACGATTGATATGAAATTGTACGAATTGTATCATATGAAAAAAACAATGATCGTTTTGTAGATGCGAATGTACTTTGTATGTTTTCCCGTGTATATATGTAATATTACGTTTTCTAGAGTAATCAAAATGATGTTTGCCCAGGCGACAATTTTTAGGTATAATTACTGTAGGAACAATCGTGTGCGTAACACGAGTAAACACTTATAAAACATTGTTAATAAACATATTATAAGATAAAGGAATGTTTCTTCTTATCCTTGACCAATCCTAGAGGACTCATTGCATTATGTTATCCTTTTTTAGAGCAAAGTTGTAAGAAGGTGTAATAGATTTAAAATTTGCGTGCAAAGGGGTTAGAGAAGATTCAGAACATTTTAAAGATGGCAATGTGCAAAAAACTAACGGTATCATAACATATCTATCAATTATACAAGATAGACGTAGTGATGCATTGCTGTACTTACTTTTATTTCGTTTGGCCATGCGTACTGTAAGTATGAGGTTTGCAGTCGTTTCTCTCTCTCTCTCTCTCTCTCTCTCTCTCTCTCTCTCTCTCTCTCACCGTACACTTGCTAAATAATAAAAAGTACATGTTAGCAATAACAATAATTTTTATTTATAAAATATCGCTACCCTATTTACACGTCTGGCGTTCATCGCTGTGCTCAAGTGACTCAACAAAACGTTCTAGAATCAGCGTTGACAAGTGGAAAGTTAAAATCGCAATTCTTGTCGATTGCACGATGCTTGAATATTTTTCTTCAAGCATCGAACAACTGACGACGATTTATAAATTAGATTGCAGCCGTTTTGTAATTAACAATATGATTAAAATTGCAATGTGATGATAAAAAATAATCGTCACGGACAAGCAAAACGCTGTAAACATATGATAATGAAAAAGAAATTGAAATTAAAACACGTTGAACGAGGAAAAATATATGACGTAGGACCGCGAATAATTACGCATAAAAGAACAAAATAAATCAATTAAAAACTGGAAATAAAATTGTTAAAAAATTATTATTGAACCTATTTGGATCGAATTTAAAATGTGTCGTTTCCATAACATCTTTTAAAAGCTATTTTATTTCTTCCACTCTTCTTCTCGAGTTTGGCACCGTCGAATTAACTCGTCTCATCTTACTCAGCAACGAGAGAATAATGCATTTGACTTCGAGATAATTATTACGAACTTCTATTCCGAGATAAAAGTTTATCACAATAATAAAGTTCTTAGTGCGCATCCTAGAAGTTTGTGTACAAGTTTGTCTCAGGATTTCAAATTCGAAAAATACAATCTTGTGTAGCCTACGCGTGTTCGCACGAATTTCCAAAAAGGTACACTAATGAATTGCACGTATTTTCGTTCGATTTTTCGTCGTATGAAAATTAATTACACGCACCGCGAAGATTTGATCGGTTTAAAGCTATTAAGCGACTTTTATTTTAATGATCTGGGAAAATATGGTATTAGAATTCATAAGGTGTACACTTTGTGTTTATAACGTTTCACAAACGGGATCCAGTCGAAAAATATCTTTATTTAACTGATCAATAGAAAACCTTTAAATATTCAGATACCAAACAAAGTTATTGATGCGACGTAGGAGTAATAGATTTTGAAAACAAAAAAGAAAATAGCCTGAGGAAACAAACTCGATGTCACTTAGACATTTTTCAACGGACCCAACTGTTGCTTTCGTTTCTGGTCAAATCGATCAGGCGAAGAACTATTGCTAAGATTTCCCTAAATTGTTATTCAACGGTTCAGCTATGCTACAATGTATGTATATACAGCATGGCAGTGATTACACACTCTACATTTCTTTGCCGTACGGTATATGTGCTACAAAAAAATTTTGTAACATCAAACTTGTATATTTCAATCTTGGGAATGACCACGCGACATTCCCACGTATTTCTTTTTTCGCCGATCAATGAAATTGGATCATCCCAATTTTCTTCGGCTAAAATTCGTCGTATTTGACTTGGATGAAAGATTATCGGCGCAGATCAAACGTGAACGTCCTCGTCAGGTTACCTATAGAACGTACTTGTCAAGCCTAGTTAACGCTCCTCTTCTCATTAGAAAGACGAATTTCCTTTAACAAATCACAAACTGCGCCTTTTACGTCTACGCATATCCTATTGCGTTGAAACTAATTGGATACCAATTTCATTTGAAGCCGATAGAAATAAGTTCCGATATATTCTGTATTTCTAATCTCATATTCAATTCTTGATATAGATAGATTTGGAAAAGCATGTTCTATTGTTGCTCACAAATTGCGAAAGAGAACAAGAAGTGAAATGAATTACACAATACAACGATGCATACCTCAAGTGAAATTCGAGCGGTCTTCGTACCAATGTGTCGTTATTAAATGTCTTTTTCTTCTTTGTCTTGTTTGGAAAGATACAATAAATCAATTTTAATGCGAAGACAATAATGAGCGCCTTGTGACTGTGAAAGGTATATATAATTTGTTTTTATGGTTAGTATTTACGCTCGGTTACATTCCTCATACGACATTAGTACAATTATTAATTAATACCTAGGACATATTCACTACTCAAATTGATACTTCATAATAATTATTCTTTATAATCTATCAAAATATTCATCACAGTGCTACGGACACAAAATTGTGTTCTGTTTATACGTGTAAATAATGATTCATTTTTATCGAGCAGGAAAAGTCGCGTAATCTAGCCACTCGTTGATCTTGCAAGCTACATTTTATTTCACGAGCGAATGCATGTTCTTCTGTTAGATTCTCTCTCTTTTACTCTCCCCCTTCTCTACTTTTGTTTTTCTTTCTTGTTTCTTTTCCTTTTTTTTAATAAAATAAACGACGTCTTTAATCGTCTTTCAATTTTCTTCAGAAAATATTAACGAATCAATATAAATGGCATCTATTTAAATTACACTTTAAACGATTTTCTAGATCACATAGTTCTCTTATCATCTTTTGTACAATAGTTTGAGGATTTCTTTTCATGTCAACGAGAGACCCGATTCTTAGTATTTCCTCGTGCTCGTATCACTTATTTTCTTCCTTTCGTCTTCGCTTTTCTTTAAACGTAGAGTGCTACACACAGATAGTATCGTCCCATTAAAAAAAATTCTTAATCTTAAACTTTACACATGACTTATATTTACAACAATAAATTGAGAAGATGGCCTTCCAAGGAGATCGTCTAGCTTACTAGATTAAATCGACGAGCTCAGGCAGCTAGAAACTTTGTTCATTTGAAGAAATGCCGCGATTGCAAAATAGAATCGTTCAATTCTGCCCGTAATATGAAAGACACAAAAATTGAAAACAACGATCTTCACCAAATAAATTAATTCCGAACAAAAAATTAATTCAATAAATTTCATATTTGATTAAAAAATTTCGACTGAACAGCGGAAACAAAATACAACAACTTCAAATACACGTAGTTTTTTTTACATCGAAAGCAATATTACTGATAAATCAAAGAGGAACACAGTAAACCATATATGAACTATAAGGAGAACGATTTTTATACGATGTTCCTCTTTGAACGTATTTTTTACATATTCATCCGCAATATTTTTTTTAACAAAACAAATGATTTTTCTCTTTAAACGATTTCTCACTATTTCCATCCATTGAATTATCTCTCCTTCCTTTTGTAAAAACCATCCCAAAATATTACCTCCAATTGCTTTCGTAAACGACTTTTTACAACCTTTTTTTTCAAAAGGATCATTTCCACGAAGGTTTCTCACCAATTCGTCCCAGAAACATTCTTGGATAAAGAAATTTTCTTCTCCAAAAGCTCAAGGGCCATTATAAGTGGCGCCTTGGAAAACTTCGTGACTCTTCAATTAAATTTTCTCAATCCTCAATCGATGCATGATCGACATTCCGTTTGAACAACGTATCCTGATTATCTGGCTAGAATTGCCAAGAAAAACTGGTTTCGGTTTAAACATCTGCGTGAAGGGGACTAGGCGAGCGGAGCGACTGACAGCAACCCCATGGAAAGAGCCACGTGGCTCAGCACCTTGGCGAAAATTTCGGATTGGTAGGGCCGTGGATGTAGCTCCTTAGTTCCTTTGGTGGCTCTGATCCGAAATCTGATGCCGTGTCAACGTCGGATTTGCGACAAATAATCATACGGACATCCGTATGCAAATAAATCCGACCCGATTTGCCGGACATAAATCTGCAAATGAAATGATTCGTTTTTAATGTCGCCGACCAGTTCGGTATGCAAGCGGGTGTTGATTAATACCTATAGAAACGCAGTTAAGCTTGAACTTGGATATAGGATTTTAGTTGTGTGATTGTAACAGGCAAAGTAAAAAATATGATAGAACAATCAGAAAAAAGAGCACAATTTAAAGTTAAAAAAATTAGCGATCGCAGCTTCCAGCTTCCAATGCCAAATACTATACACACGTTCTAGATTAATTATTACATGCGCGTTCAGCCATCGAGTATCATTTGTTTTTCACTGACATCTGATGTGACTAATCGAAATATCTTCAATTTAAAAACATTTATAAACCAAAAACATTATTACCATGTACAAATTACGATTAAAAGGTTGTAATAATTATAAATTCGAGAAGAATTGTACAAGGAAGCCACGATCATTGTTAGGAACACTGCTTCAAATTTCATCTACCAAGCGGAGAGAGGTGACCTTTGGTTTTGGGTAGTTGAAAATTCAAAATCTATAAAATTTGTTCTCTAAGAGAATGAATAGTGTACGCACCTAAGATGTACGAGGTAGCGTAGTGTTTTGTCCCGCAGTGTTCTCTGACGTAAAAAAGTATGAGATCGTGGTGGCATATCGGAAAGATCGTATAGTACTACGAACATCTTAACGACTGTACCCAAAGGATTGAAAAGCGTTACTTGAATAGTACCGCTTCTTGGTACTTGGTAGCCCTTTTTGCCCAAATTAATATGTGCCTATGCAAAAGTAACAGGCTCCGTTTCATCAAATTCATAATGAATCATTATCGGAAAAACAAACAGTAATCAACTGAAACCAACAGTAATATGATAAAACAAATTATACGTACGAGATAGGGCGTAGAAACTTTGTCATTGTCACCGAGGGTGTAGAAAAACACAGTGACCGGAAGTTTTCGATGTTTCGGGCAAAAAGAACCGCTCGCGCCTAATTCTGCCGTGAAACCGTGAACCGTGGACACAGGTTCGAGTCTACCGTTCAGAGCCGATTCCTCGAAGCTGCCTAGAAGGGCGTGACTCTGTGGTCTACTGCGCGACGACGAGCGTCTTTTCGGCGTCTCCTCCCCTTCGCCAATATTTTCGGTTTCTCTGTCGGTCTCCTCCAGCGATACTGCGCCTGGACTTGGCGGAGTATTTAACTCGAACAGTGCGCTAAAATCAGAAAGTTCGTTGTCACAAGACATTGGGTCTTACGGTCAAAAAGGTATGGCAACGATCTTTTCATTTCCCAGAGCACGTGTTCGCACCTTCTTTTCGAAGAGACGGAGTTCAGGCTGCTATCGTAATCGAAGCAACAGCTGCCCCTTCTTAAAGGTGCCGGGCTGGACGTTAAAGGCAAGCCAGTTCTACTGTGAAATACCATCGAGGCTGCGTTCTCCAAGGATCGTCGAAATCTTTCTTGCTCGATCGCAGTCGGCACCGCTTTATCCAGCATCTCATCCTCTTCCACAGTATTATCTTTCCCGATACCACTGTTCCGAATCTTCGAAGGCAAATAACTGTTATTCTTCCCTGGTGTCAATATACAATCGTTGCACAGCTTAGTTTCATCTTCCTCCTCTTCCTCCTCCTCGTCTTCTTCTTGCTCGGCTGTGCTGTCCTCTTCATTTGTACTATGCAGCCTATTTTGCCATTTGCACGTCTCAACCTCGTCATAATCGCATCTATCCTCCTTGTAATTTGTACTATAGGTTCGTGGTTTTTGATGTGCGCCATTTGTACTAAGCTCTGAAAGATCGGGGCACGCAACTAGCTTTTCCGTTCGTTCCACAACGTTCGAGAAATCGATCCTCCTCTTCGCTTTGTTATCTCTCAAATTTTTTGGATCGTGCAAGCTCGGCTGGACATTATTGTACGAGAACGAACGTTGACTGGTCTGTTGGACAACGTCTTGTGAACTGCCCTCCTCGGCCAAGATCACTTTTTTCTCTTGCTCTTTTTTGAAAAGCTGGCGCAATCGATTGAATCTCTTATTAAACGCCATGGGCAACGATTTCTCATCCTCCAATGGCACACTTTTCTGTTCCGAATACATTTTGTCGGAGGACGCGTTGGTTCGATCAATCTCCGTTTCGTTGATGGCTGTTGCTAACAACGTGGATCTCGATTTGGTCCCACTGGGAATATCCAATAAGTTCCTGCGATCTTCACTGGTTCGTAAAATTGCTCCCAATAGTATGTCTGCTTTGTTCGATACATTCTGTAGACAGTCCGCGGCATCATTTGTTCGCCTTTCAGAATTATTGCATTTAATAGTCTGTAGATCCTCGTTCGATCCACTACCGTCAAGTTTTTCACGTTTCTGAGAGGGATTGTAAATATTTTTATTGCCATAGATCTCAGAGAAATGGGTTTTCTCTAAAACCTGCTGATCGTTTTTCCTGCACAGTTTGTGGCTACAACCTTCGCATGGTTTCGCACGATTCACCATATTATTAGCCGTGCACTCGCTACTCTCCAAATTTACATACTTGTCCACTCCATCTTGAAACGACTTTTCTAATCTCTCTCGTCGTTTCATCGATCTGACGCTTGTTTTCTTCCGTTCAGATGGTGTCCTAGCCCTTAATACAGCCAGAACTTCGTCGAATTCTTGCTGACTCAACTCCAAATTGCAGTTTTTAAATCTGACTTCATTTCCGTGCTGTTCCTGCCCCTTCAAATTAGTACCCTTCATCTTGTTCTCTCCGTAACCAATATTAGGTGTCACGCCCAGGACTCGGCCAGGAACTTTGCTGAACCACTCCAAGAATCCTCCTTCCTCTTTCGATCTGTCTTTATCCTCAGGGAAAGACAGTTTCGATATCAGTTGACTCAAATCTTTTCCAGACCTCCCTCTGCAATTTGTGCTATTATCCGAATCCAGAGATTCGTGTCCACGAAACACTGCTTCAGAATTGGACAATCTGTTCGACGATTTAGCACAGCTTTGATGTACCATGCAAGCAGGATCTTGCTTCAATCGGTTATTCGTTGACGGGCCGGGATTTGACTCGTGAAAGGGACTAGGTTGCCTAAAAGGATTGATTACGTGGCTCGAATCCTTGTTGACTGGCGGTTTATAGGTTCTCTCGGAATCGTGGAAATAACTTTCCTTGTTCGTTCGAAAACTCTGGAAACCGCACTTTCCGTTTGCGTTACTATTGTTCCAAGACTCCACGAATGACCAAGGCAACGAGGAATTAAAAGGTATGAGGTTTTCGAAAATACCGTTCTTCTCCGAGGACTTCATCTCTGTCTCCTTTTGCTTTTTCTCCAAGTTACACTGTTTGTCCTTGCAATTTGACACGCATTTCAATTCAGTATCCTCAATTGTCCGCTTGTACCGCTTCTCTAAGTTTCCCTCCCGATCATCGATACTCAGTTGCGTCTTGAAAGAGCGTTCCAGATTGTCAGAGTTTAGATTATTTCGATTCCTGAGCGCATTCTCCTCGAACTTGCAGCTCTGACCTTGCACAGACTTAATAACGCCGCGATTGTTCGTGATCTCGGATGAACATTTCGGATAGCTAGAGCTCTGGCTGTCTTTCGATTCATGCGTTGCGGCTTCCTGCAGAGCCGGCAGAGGCATCAGTTGAACCGTTACACAGGTACTCGTCTCGGTGGGACCGCAAGGAAGCGAACGACGACGTTTTCTTTCGCGATTCTGTCGCGGTATCGCTGGTGATGGTGGTGATACATCCTCCTCTTCGCAAGGACAGTGATGCTTTCCAGGTTTGTTGCATGGCGTCTGGAGCCTGTCATCCACCAAAGCTGTTCCAGAAAAACAGATCTGTTTTGCAACACGCTCAATCTAGACTGCGTCAGTTATACTTTCTTCGAGCATCAGCTTCGATAATTTATCAATGGATCGAATAAAAACAAGTACAAAACGTACACTAGGTAAAATAATTGAACTAAAAGCAATAAATAACAATAAATAATAGTGATTCCTAAAATATAAAAAGGCAAGAAAAGATTGATCAGTGTGTACCAGAACGAACATAAAGAGACACGTGAAGGTGATACTCGAACGCCGAAATGTCACGCTGATCGATTCCAATTCTCCCTCATTACCAGGCAAAACGAGGCCTTCTGGATTTTGCGCAGCGCCGGGAACCGGATTAGCCTTGGTGGGTGTCAAAGCCCTCGCAACACCCTCCTCGTCTTTCTCTTTAATCGGGTGCAACGGGCAGGTGAGAATCGGCACCTCCTCCATCCTCGGCAGTGCCCATACAGTGACCTAAAATTTACACGAGAAATCCTCTTCAGCTCCATTAAATCACAGCAGTCACGAGTACGCTCGGAACGAGATCGGGTAGCCGGTGTGACTCATCTGCTGGTTAAAAGTAGGCATTCGTTAGTGTCCTCGAACCACCAGAATAGAACCGTGGATGGTACTCCGAGAGTACGCAAACGAGGAGAACCACCATGCGAAAATTCCATGGACGGTTCGAGGAACATTGATCTCGCCTTTTAATCACGAGTCAAACTTTCATTTCGAGCGCTACCCACGAGTTATCGTTCGTAGCATAATCCTTGGATCTGATTAAGATTGTTTACTTTCTGAGGAACTGTTCCCGTAAATATGAATGTAGTATGTGTATGCACGGTTTAATGCCAATATCAATAGTCAATGATTTCGATTGAGCGAATCAATGGTACATATTAAGAAATTGCAAACGATGGAGGTTCAAGCTTTTTTGTACCGATTGGTGACAATGTTCCTGGAGTTAGATAAATAAATGATTCGTCGCTTACCTTTATCGAATTTCCATCGCCGTTACCAGCCAAGGGGAACGTGTGCTCAACAGGGGTTTCCCGGAATTTTCTCAAAGTTTCTTCGTTATGTGGTACCACCCTTGTCACGATGTAACTAGGTTCGGTGCCGTTACTTCTAGACCACCAAGCGGCGACCTGGCTGAAGTGAAGTCTTGAACGAACAGCTTGATACAGCCCATAATAATTCATCGTTTCTGGGCTCCTGAGGATCATTATTTATTCGCCTTATTAAGAAAAAAATAATGTTGGTTTAAAAGTTTCGAGCAACTCGTCGTTTCACTGAATCTCTATTATATACATAAGTGAAATACACAATGCAGGTATTCTTAAAAATAATAGAAATAAATGTGGAATGACTAGTTAGTTACTTACTTGCTGGGCACAACGGAAACACACCAATATTCCAGCAGCATCTCCGACGCTTGTTGCCATGGTGAGATTGATAAGGACGGCACAGTGCTGATCGGGTTCTTGTTCGTAGATTTTGCCGAACCGCATGGGCAGTCGCTGCATAGCACTACTTCGATGCACAGGAACGAACCGATCGCGATACGATCCGCAATTTCTCGTACGAGCACAAGGTATCGATCACACTGAACAGATCGAGCAATAAACTTATGTTAGCTCTTGCTGAACTAAATATGGAAATGCATTATTAGATTAATAATCGTTCAAGGGAAGAACTTTCTGATTGACACGGCGCTACATAAAATGGAGAGACATACCGAATAAAAAAAAGAGCGTGTGAATGAGTTCTTTACCAAATAATTATCCTCGTCGCACACGTGGTCGTTAGGCAGCGCCTGCATGGGCGCTGCACAGTGTGGGCCCTCTTTGTAGCCACGTGGAGGGCCCTGAATCCTCCCTTCGCACACAAGGACTCCAAGGGCTCGGAACACGCTGAGAATGCCACCCCGACCGCCAACCCCATTTAGGCTGGGAATGCCTCCTGCCACTGCACCTAGACAGTGCATACCTGCAACAGAACAAAAATGTTGCATTGTTAGTATTCAAGGCACTTCTCGGCAAAAATTCGGGTCCCTTTTCCAACGTCACTCCAAAAAGGAAAAAGAAAATTGAAAGCTCTGGGAACATGAGAAGCAAAGGGTTCTCCAACTAAAATAAGGTGTCCCTTCTTTCTCATTGCAAACTTACACGAACCTGTGCGCGTTCTCCTTCTGTGGAAGCAATTTCCAACGCATTGCAACAGGATCGTCGACATTTTCAAGAGCTGTTCGCGGGGAGGAATGAAAACTGGAACGATTCGCACTACTACCGCTATGTCGTCAATCTTAAATGTATCACGTCGATGAATCACTTCTTCGTACTTGCTTGTCAGATATATGTCTCTTGCGATATCTTTATCGGAGAAATTAATTTTTTCTTTCGAACTTTCTCTATACTTAGAACGGCAAACGATACAGCAGGTCGTCGCGATATTTGTATTCCTATGAAACGCAGCAAACAAGAAGTTTAAACTTCCAGTGCTACATCGTGTATACAAGTAAAGCCAGTACGTGCATACATATTCAACAGATACTGCTCGAGTTAACGAGTTGTTTTAATAGAAAAAGTATAAGTCACATGAATGTTCAAGGGAAAGCAGCAGATGTAAAACTCGTAGAGGCTGAAAATCGCAGTTGTAGGGTATCGTGATATTGGCCGCTTAGATTAATGTACGACGGGCCAACCTTCGTAAGGTTTTCCTCAATTTCTTTACGCCTGACATCCGATCCGAGATTTCGTTGTCCGTCTTCCGTCGGTCGTTATGTAAAAGTGAACATGCACGAGGGCGATCAGCATTATTTATAACTTTGCTCGCCACCATACGCGGCGAAAGCAACCAACCGGATTAGCTTCCTCGCCGCTTTTCCCCGAGCGAACGAACACTGAATACACCCGCTACGCCGGCTTTGCTTTATCCGGCAATGGAAAACGCGAATATCTCTCAGTACGCGTAACTCCCTGTTCGCGGAAGATCCCGTCGGGTTTCGTTGAAACTTTTACCAGACCAGACACGAAACGAACGGTACCGCGTTCGTAAACTTTGCCAACCGGACACGAAACGAGCGTATCTCTTCCAGTTACAATTTTCTCGACACGTACTTGCGAACTATGCCGAGAGCAACTATTTCGAGCTGTTCACGAGATCTTTCTTCTTGCATCTTTCGATACCGCTCGGTACCCTTAACTTCTGCCAACTTCTTATTCGGTTATGACAAATCCAGCGGCACGATACAAGGCAACACTCCCGCCGATGAAAATAAACGAGAAAGTGGTCTCCAGAGCGTCGAAAGCTCACCGTCGACCCACGACGTACCATATTTGCACATCGTGAAGAAAAAAACTGTTCAATCGATACGATTGCCCGGTTAAAAACAGCGGTGCAACGAAGTTGTAACAGAGAAGTCAGATTGCCGCCTCGAGGACGGTGTAACGTTTCTACGAAAATTTAGTAGCGCATGGAAATTTCCCCGGCGACAACAGTTGGGTAGCCCGAACCCTCGTAGCTCTATCTCACCCCTTGTGACACTCGTCACTGACGATCTGTTACCGTGTCGTAATATGTAGCTTGAATAGAGCGTAGCTCAGCCGCGAGCCGCGATTAGACGACGCGAGCGAAATATTCGCCGAGTGTCGGAGCCGGCACGACTCATGCTCGCACGATGAGGAATTTGAATAAAGAACTGCGCGCCGTCGCTAACCAGCACACGCATACGGGTTTCACGTGTGTCGACGGTCTGTGTACGAAGGGAGATCTTGTGGGGCTCCACGAGGGTGATCGTACTCGGGTGTCATGCGCAAAAAGTTCGCAACCCTTGACGAAGTCCTTTGAGAGACGCTCTGTCAGGATTAAGTGGCAACCTCTGCCGCATGGATGCTAGTCAGCAACCCCCGTAAACAGGGAAATTTATAAAAGTCATTCTCTCGTTATTCTATTTTCATCGAACAGTTTTCTGCGGTGTCATCGCTCCCAACATCTCAATTTTTCTCATCTCTTTAAATTTCGGCATTAGCAGAGATCACGTAGCAAATAATTTGCATACCTTTTAATTTCGCTTTCGTAATGATGAGATTAAAGAAAATTGAATATTACACGTGAATCCGTTGAAGAAAATTGCTAACGGAATGTAAGGTTAACGCATCGCTGACTCCGAATGAATTAATGATCTTTACGTAGGTGAAAAAAAAAGATGTAATAACAGACGGTGTATCCTGATCCTGAGTATACGCGATAAGTATTCGCGTATTGCCTTGAGTGGCATCAGGTTCTTAGAGCGATTTACTTGTTGCAAAAAATTGCTTTATACCGCTTCTAATCGTGTCGCCCAGTAGTCTGGAACGGCCGATTATCCTTTACTGAAATCTTGTTAGCGCCAAGGCACCGTCAGAGTTTTCCCGTATAATTAGCCGCTCTCAATCCAGCGAGCAACCAGAAAACGAAACCCTGATTCTTAGTTAAATATCCCCGGTCGAAGCTGACGGATACAAGTTCGTGAACGACAGACTGATGGAACTTACATGTATAAATGTACCTCGCGTAATCCGCGAATCGATCGAAGATTGAAACGACTCTCGCTACCCGAAGACCCAAATCCGTTCCATACAGACGCAACAAAAGAACGCTACCACAGAATTTTCATCGACATCACGTGATAAAATACTTAATACAAAATACTGCAAGTTCAAAGGAACTTTGGAACTTCGAACGTTCGATCGTTTATAATCGAGGAAACTGCAGTTTGGGTTAAGAACCGAAGCGGTTATCAAGTAAAATTTTAATCGCTTGATCGAAACGGCGTAAACGATTTCGGCACGGTCATTGAACGAGAGCAAGCGAGGTTCGAACCTCGAAGAAGACCTTCAACGAAGTAAAGGGGAAGGGATCCTGGGTGGGATAAAAAGGTCGAGTCCGTAGGTATATGCGGGAAGCGAGGTCGCGGGAGTCTGAGGGAAAGGGCGATGCGCTTCTGGTGCAGCGCGCTGTGAATACACCAGCTGATCCAGCTGAGAAAACACCGGTTCGTTGGCGCCGGCATTATCGGACGTGTAGTAAACAAGCTGAATTATATTCGGATAAACATTATTTTCGCGATCCAATTTCCCTGGACTTTCACGGATCGGCCCGCGATTGCTCCTAATTGAATCGACCTTCGCGCGGTTTACCAATAAACCATCTCCCGATCCTGCGACTGGGAACTCTCCGGAGAATGGGCCGTTTGAAGACAATGGATGGAAAAAGAGAGAAAGTCGAGAAGAGTGAACCTTTTCGAAACACAATGGGCGAGCTCATTGCAAAATCCTCGGGATCGTGTAAAACGCGAACTTCGAAACAGTTACGCGACACCGCTACTCCACCGGCTGCCCGTGAAAGGTTTTGCGAACCAGTCGGCCGGCGAGCAGGTAGCAAAAATTGATTGCTAAACGACTTGTCAATTATCACGATTCACGTACCCACTATTAGCGGATGGAATTGCTCGAGCAAGTTGAGTTACGAGTACGCGCTCGCTGGTATATAAACACATATTCATCGTGTACCGAACTCGGAGGAGATCAGACGAGGTTGCTGGGTCTACGTGATAAAGATTGATGATACAAAAGCCATTAGCAACTGTTATGCGCGACTCGTACAGGAGATAAGAGAAAAAACCGTTTCTGGTTCACTATGCTATTATTATGTTTGGATAAACGCGTTATCACGAAATGAACGTCACTTGCCAACGATTTACGGCCCGATAAAAGTGAATTATTTTTTTTAGGCTGCATTTAGTTTAATGAATAGTGGTATAAAATACGCGATGCTTTCTGCCCGATCGGATTTCTTGTCAGTATACGAAACGGGACGGAGTGTAACGCGAGGCGTCCATTAAGTTTTACATATAGGAGAAGACGAAGCGTAAAAACGTGGACATGAATGCATTAACAGAATTACACGCGCAGGGATACCGAATAATTTTGTTAATATAGTCATCTTTACGTCAGGAGACACATGAAAAGTTCTTATCGTAATCGAAACGACCTCTCGCAATCATTCTTGATAACGCGTACGTAAACAAACACCCTGGACCCTGTCCTAGGTCAACTTTTAATTTTTTTAACAAATCTGGTAAACCGAGCAATCGCGTACTTATTCAATCGAAGAATTCTAACTTTCGACCTGCTTATTATAAATTAATAATTGAACAGCACTAATTATGAATACAATTGCCGAGCATAATAGCGTAATATTATATAAAGACGAACATTTTTTTAACCCAACAGAGGGAGTACCGTATGGCTGAGAATAAATTGAATCCACGTTGCTGCCGAAATAATTGGTCGCAATCAGCGGCATCCGGCACGGTCAGGGAGCAAATAATACGTGAAATTGCTGGTTCTCGGCTATGATAATGCAGCGTAATGTTTGACAATAAAATTTAGTAAGCGTCTGCGACGTCATTATATCTTATTGGGACCGTGGTACTAAGTTAGTCGCGCGATTTTAAATTAGAAAGCGCGTTTCAGGACTTCATTAACCAGGCACCGCGTTCCTCAAGGGAGCAATAAATGTCCGGCGATTTAACAAGCGTTCAGTTCTTAACCGGATACAAGGAAAGGTTGAGCGGGGCGAGCTAGGAGCGGGCATGAAAAATGCAGAGGATCCGCTAGCTAGCTAGCTAGCTAGCCAGCTGCTGTTTTATTCCCGTTCTCGGTGCAAACTGAAAGCAGCAAATGGCACAAAGACGGCGACGCCCGCCCGCCCTCGCGTTTCGCTTTCATTTTGCACTGCGCGAACACCGGAAGCTCACCGCGAGATCTGCACCGAAAAAGTATTTTTAACGAAACAGCCTGCACAAGTAATTATCGTAGGCAACACGAAGAAAATGAGTGAATTAATTTAATGCAACGCGCTCGCCGGGTGCTTACAATAAATCACATATCCGTATCTCCGAATATTCCGATGCAAATACAAAATTGGAATTAAAATAGAAATGATTTTAATTCAGTCGCTGATATCAATCTCTTTACGTGACAGTGTAATATAATTTACCTGTTGCCTAAATATGAATACGCTGTCGGTTTGACACTTGTATGAACGACAAGTCCATTGTGCAAAGCCAATCGAGGATCAGCTTGCAATATTCCAATATGTTACAACAAGAGTTTATCGACTACGAACCGGATGTATAGTATATACGTGTACTTGCAGCTGCGTTTATCTTTTTTAATCGCTCGTCTTTACACATTCGCCGAAGGAAATCATTGACCAGGACCGCACTCTGTTGTCACCGATCCATTATCAATTATCTCATTAACGTACCTCGCAACGCATTAATCCGGCACCTATGAAGTCGCGTATCCTAGGCATTCAGATATTTCTAAACCCAGCGTTATCTAATCTCTCATAAACAAGTCACTGTGCTCCTGTAGAAAGTCGACGACGAACCAACGCGTTCCGTTTGCAACTTATCGCAGGCAAGGAAAGATGTCCATGTGTAACTTTAGTCTATATTCTCGTACCATCAAGTGATCACGGAGATAATCGCGATAATATTTGATTCGACTCGAGCGAACGAATAATTTTCCGTAGGATAGCGGATTCACGTTGCCTTCAATTTCGAAGGCTCGTTCTCAGCCGAAGATAAAACTGAATGGCGTGAGTAATGATAACAGGATATATGTTGGTACGATTCTTGCGGTATCGCCGGAGGATTCACTCGGTTCGTTTGGGGCGAATCCGAATACGAATAGAACCGTGCAATCAGTTGTGAACGCTGAAAAGGGTAACGATTGCGTACCGCCTCGCAAGCCAATCCTATAAATCTTCTCTGCGTCACGCGTCGACAAGCATTCCTTCCTCGAGGGAGAAGCCGGGAACTGAAAACGGCGATTTTCTTATTTCCGTGCCGCATCCAACCGCCGGAGTGTATCGCATAGAGGATCAGAAATGTCTGTTGACCGCGGAGAGGAAAGAACCCACGAGAGAATGCATCCGAGCAGAGTCGCATTTGAATACCCTTTACCTATCCGACAACTTTATTTCTCTCATTGCGAAATCAAATGCGGTCGCGATTATACCACGCGGAAATGTAGTAGTCCAAGTGTTTCACGGCTTAAGTGGATTATCATGAAGTCATCAACAGCCATCGATTTAACGATATTCTGATAAAAGAACTAAAGGTTTTTATCACGCGTAAAAAACTAGTATATCGAAAGTAAAAATAATTATTCAATAATTTTCCATCGTGGAGTGAATCATTTTTTTTGGACAGCAATTGAGAAGAACTCGACAAATCGTTATCATCCTGACTGGAGCCTTTCCACTCTCCCTTCATCCTTCGAGAAAAGGGTCGTCGGTTGCTGCGTCTAGACACGGTCAACCCAACCCCTCCGATTTTTGGGGGGATTGCCAGCATGGAGGTTGAAGAACCCAGCCGGTATCGAAAAAAAATCAAACGGGGGACAAAGAGCTGCTGATTACGCATGCGAGACCGAGAAAGATTATTATTTCGGAAAGTATCTACAAGTAAATCTTTATCTCTCGAATCATTGTTCGTTTCTCCTTACCTTATCGAGTGTATCTCTTTGTACTCTCGATTAACAGACAATTAAATTGTTATCGACAAAATTAATTATGTTTATCAATTATCATTTAAACAGCCTTATGATCCCCATCCTTTCGAAAGTTAATTATTGTATTTCTGAATGAATCAATTCTAAATATAACGAAGAAAATCAAAGCTTGGATAAATTCTTATCAAACGCGTTTTAAAGAAGCCCTTGTCTTATTAATACAATTATTTTTCTGCTGTCACCGACTACGCAGCGGTTTCTTCTTAGGGTTAACAAACTAACAAGGCAGCAAGGCGAATGCATAATAGATAATAGAAGTTGCTGATAAGCGAAATACAACTTCAGTTCACCATTTATCACGTCCACTTCGATCGCTCCGTTCTACGACTCGTGCAGATTCGTAAAAAATCAACTTGGCGACAGATTGCATGCTCGAATATAGGCGATGACCCCGTTTCTCAAAGTTCGGCATTACTTTTACAAACATCCGATGTCGATGAATACTATATGCTGAATGAGATTTTTTATCCCTATCATGTTTAAGTTTGAAACCAGATATCATTCTTCTTTCATTCAACAATATCAATTGCAAGCCCGTTTTACGCATTTGCCGTTCATCAGGCGATAAATTTCTGCGTAACAAAGCTATTGTGCAACGTAGCTGTGCTTACGACGCCATTCCTTTCTTTCAAATGTCGCCAATTCCAACCACAATTACTAACAATAACTACCTTAGAAACAATAAGAAAAAAACAATTATGAAACGTATCAACGATAATGATAATAAGCGCGCTTTGTTTGCGTTGTTTCAACAAAATACAGTTACTTTACACTGATATTAACTTCTGGTTTGACACAGTCCTCAAACAGAAGCTTGTTTCGTGATTGAACGAACGAGTACGAATACGTTTCATTTTTATAGCCGTACAAAGATAATGGCGTACGGTTCGATGTTTTTGTTCGCAGTGGAATCGGCCGATCTTTCCGGACGTACCGATCGTTCAGAAAATGTATCTCCTTTTACAGGGAATAATGGCCCGAGAAACTGACTGTCAACAAGGAGCTCGCGTTTCCATTGATTGTGTCCCAGCGCAAAGCGAGCAGCTTCGAGCAGTCCTAAAGACGTACTAACCGTTCAGGATACCTAGAACCTGCTGCACCGGCCAGACTGCACCTTGTTTTCTTTCGTCACGTGCAGCAGGAGAATATAAGCCCGTGGCTCTCTGCGGACGTGACACAACAACAAATTTAAAGGGACTACAAAAATCTCGGGGAGGCTACGAACCATCCCAAATACATCTGCTCGTTCCAACGAATCGACAATTAATTTTCAGCATTGACGCGCAACTTCAATTTTAGAAACTTCTTGACATCGATTCCTCCCGACTTACGGTGATTTTTCTACACAGATAAAAATACGTCTTTAAACGAAAATTATGATAATAAGTACGATGACAGTCAATTTATTCGATGTTATTTTAAATTCCCCTGGACTCACTGTAATCTGACGAGAATATAAAAACAATTCTAAAAGGGTCTACCTCCTCCCGAGCAACGAGAGCGCAGCTGAATCGAATATCGTAGTAAAATTTAATCCCGCTCGGCTTTCAGTCGTGACATGCGCGAGCCGTATGATTTAATTACAGCAACTCGTTTCTTGTTGTCATGCGAACGATGTAACTCCCTTTCCTCGCTTGCCAAAACGGATGCGAAGGTAATTAAACGTACAACAAAAATCGCGATTTATTCTGCTTGGAGACACCGATTACCTCCCCTTTGATCGTGTCCACAAGTAAACGCGACACCGATGACCGATTTCGTTTTAGGCGAGGGCTAGTTTCACCGGCGAGCCTTTAAATTTAAACGGTGGTCGATCGCTCGAACAACTCGCCTAGACGCGTTTTTCTCGGATTACCTTTCCCTTGACGATTCCATCTGAGAAATAATGCGCGATGCTGAATTTCTCTTTCCGGTATTCGAAATCATTTGAAATTGTCTATCGATTCCAGAAAAAAAATTCTTTTTTTATACACCGCTATCGATTAAGTAATCGACGATCACGGCAATGATTACTTTAATGCTATCAGTAAACCAAACGCGAACGATACGTATACAAGATAATGAAACGTCCTTGTCGAGATAATGATTTTGTACTTTATATCGACAAGGTCCATATGCGACTGTTTCTACGGAGTATATTCGAAACGTTGCGAGCTACAATTATTTGTCAGAGGGTCTCAAAGGGGATTTCACGAGGCAGCGGTTCCTTCGCCAAAGGCAGGTTTCACGATGAATACTTTGTTCACTGTCAGAACGATCAAACGCTATGGGTTCCTCGTTTTGTCTGTTTATGGCCTACACGGTACATACGGGCATCGTGTGGGTTTCGAGAACGAACCTAATACCAAACGAGCGAAAGACATCGGTCTCGGTCGGCTGCGTTTCGTCCCGCGCAATATTATATTCCGCCTCTACGGGGAAATCGGCGTTTTATGTAATTACATCGAATTGACGGCTATCTCTGTCCCTCGCTTCCTCCTCAATTATTTCAAAGAGCAATTCAACTTCAGCCGTTAATCATGAATCATCGCCGAGTGCCAACAATTTTCCTCTATTTAAAATTGCACGGGCGTACATACAAATATAACTTCTAATTTATGTTACTCGAAATTATTCGTCATTCATTACGTTGAATTTCCTTTCGCCATAAGTTATTAACGAAATATCAAGTAACGAACGCTGCTGGCATTGGTTAGCAGCTAATGGCACAATAGTTTAACCGTCCACCTTGCGAGTGACTTTCTATTTCCAGAAGTGTTAGAGGAACTTGCGTGTGCAGCTGTTGCACACGCGGGAGTCATGTATATTAAACAGCCGTGAGCGAAGTCCTTTGCTAAAAAAGCAAACGGTCGACCGTCTGACTAGCTGAAGGTCCTAACTGACGCGAAAATCGCGCAGCCCGAATACAGGGAGGCGATTAGTGTCAGCCAGGGTTCGAAATCCAAAGGACCGTGTTAGAAAACTGCCGAAACACGTATCGAGTTACAGTGGAAACGCGTGTTTGCTAGGATAGACAGGCGCAGCAGTGTGGTCGGGAAAGGAAAAACCGGTGTCTAAACCTAAACTAAGGCGTCCGCGACGTTTCGAGTAACCACCACCACCCCAAGAGCGCGGTTCTATTTCTATTTCCAGAAACACGGCGGATATCAGAGAAGACTCATGCGCCTCGCGACATATTTGTCCCCGGAACCTTGCTCCAAAAATTGTATAAACGAAACTGACCTACGAATCGACCGATCAATCGGACTTACAGCTTCGGACAATTATTCTGGACCTACTACTGCTTACATGTGAGTTCCCTAGCAGGACAATATTCACAAGTAGTAAGAAATCTATTGGTTTATGTTTCAATGCTCCGACATATGATTATGCTGCCAAAGCTTCTGCCTGGAGCATTGGAACACAAACCAATAGATTTCTTACTACTTGTGAATATTCTCCTGCTAGGGAACTCTCGCATAAGCAGTAGTAGGTCCAGAATAATTGTCCGAAACTGCACGTAAAAACAACTTGCTTATCGGTACTTCTTGTTAATCATTTTGCAGCTAAAAAGTTTGACGCGAACGAAACTGTTCGCACTCCGTTTCGAGTAGAATTGGAATTACGAGGAATCAGGCTGCCGAGAAACAGAGTGACGTAATTGGCATAGTGAGAGTAGGTACCGAGAGACCACAAGCTTCCGTTCGTACTGGATTCCCATTTATATAACGTGGCCAATCGCGATCAAACTCGCAGTTAAACCGTTCGATTGCTTTTCCAGGCCAATCCTCTTTTACGCGTTCGATCAAGACAACGATCTCCGTAGCTCCGTGGAAACTTTCGAAAATCATACCTGTGCGCTACGTTTCACGGGCGAATCGTACGTCGAACAGTTTCGTGAACGGGAATCACGGAGAACCTTCGAGATGGTTCGGGTCAAAGTCACGAGCGTAGAAAGATCGGCCCGTGGATCAAGAGATACGGGTACTGTGTTAACTGGTAAAAGAAACGTCAGCGATTCGAGTTGGATCGGAGTAAAAGAGGCGAGGTGAAAGGGCGGTCCTCTGGATATCATGTCAAGGCTAATGTTTATCGATCGAATAGTAGGTACAGGAGTCTGCTGCTTATCGACTACGCTCGTACATCGCCTACTCCTCCTCTCTGTATCCTTTTCCGATGTTCATGTTAAACTCGAGGCTTCTTCGTTCCATGGAGGAGGCAGTGTCGGGCTAAAGCCGGAGATTTCCACTGTCGTCCGTGTGGAACGATGTTTTGCAACCAACCGACCGTCCTGCTGTTTCCACCAAAACGAGTTTCTGCGGTTAACAGCGAAAGAAATTTAATCTAATTCGCAGCCGAATAAGCGTCAAGAGTGTGCGTGCATATACGCCGCGTTAATATTACAGATTCGCTCGAGCTACTGCTTTCTTTTACTCGTTAAACGCTATTTCCGTTTTTATTACGCAGTCGTTACGATTTAGTAATTAAATCATGATTTGACTTATGACCAAGATTGTTTAATACCGTGTAATAGAGATTGAAAAAAATATATATACATTTTGATGGTGAAATTTACATTGACAATAAGTCTGGAACCACCGAGGCTCCGGCTAGGTACGGTCCTGCCAGCGCTGGGGGCTCGTATCGGCGACGAGGTCAGCTGAGCGTAGCGTCGAGCCCTCAGCTGGGAGCAAAAGATGGCGAGGAACAGCTGATCGGCTGTCGAAGCATGCGTACTGCTGTCCTCGCTAGCAGACGGCGTGCGAGTGCACGTGCGAAATATCGAAAGTCTATTTCCAGGTTGGAACGAAAATGGCTTGCCATTTTCCGTGCCATATGGCTCGATCCACGGTCGCTTAGGGAACAAAGACTCCGCCGACTAACCCTTTGACCATGGGACTATTTTCAGAAGAAAGCACAATGCCGAGCGACAATCTTTCCATTGAACCACTTCATTACGAATGGGGGGAGCTCTTTGATGAGTGTTCTCGTTCGAACAAGGAATCATATCCGCGTTGATTACAATGAGAGAACAAAATCGGAGGACCCTCCGAGGAATCCTTTGTCCCCTCGTTTTAAAGCACGGATTTTTTTGCTCTTAACAGCGCCGCTGCTTCGCGGTTATCGAGCAGAGATTGAAAGAGAAAAGAACAAACGGTTTAATCATCGCCTTATCGATCGAGAGCTACTTTTTTTTTAATTAATTAGCTCGTGGAAACGTCGATCTGTGTCACGAAATCCGTACACAAATTTTAGTATGATAACGTAAAAAATTTGTGTACTGTGGTACAACACTATATACGTATAAGAGAATGTACAGTTAAAGGACAGTTCAAGAATTACTAGCTTAGCAACGAAGAATGTACGAGGTCAAGGAATCATTTCATCTTATCTTCGCCCGATTATCTCTAGGACAAATTGTGCTTTCACCTAACGACGTGACGCTACGAGGTTAGCCTCTCTTCCACAGAGTAAAATCCATTGAGAAGAGAAGGCTTTCCTAGGCGTTTTCTAATACGGTGCCCTTGAAATTGTCGCCCGAGGTTAAATCGATCGATGCCTACTACACGCAGCTGCTAAAACTAGTTACCAAAAGTCGCTTATAAGCTTGACATTCCAGCTGGTATCGTGCCAATGCTAATCGTCACGATTGCAGCACGTTCGTGACGATTCCACCCGTGCCCTTTCACTCCGGCCAGGTGCTCGATTCGCATATCGCGATCTAATTGATCGAATGCACGAAAATCCGAGGAAAGATCCTGTTCCCATTCTGCGCGCGGATTTTCCGGGAAAACGAGTTTTCGAAAATCCTATCGGACTTGTAAACCTGATCGACAGCGTCCTTTTAAATCGGCCTCGGATTACCCGAGGAAACTTAAAGATCCGACAAAGTTGCCCCGTCATCCGATACCCCGGTAACCCTGCACGAAACCTATGTTGGAAATAATACTTTTGCAACGGGGATTTACAATGTTGAATGTCATTTGCATGAGACGAATCCGTGAAGGTGAAACAGCCAGGTATGCCTTGGTTCGCTGAACTAAATTACGATAACCGTGTAGCTCAAGATCGCGTTGGAGAGAATAATAAGCGATCCTTTCCCGTCCGTGTCCTTTCACTCGAGCCAGGTGCTAGGAGTTACGGGACCGTCTAAATAGGCACTCGCAAACCATTTCGAGGCAAAGGACGACGGTAAGAACAACGGCACTTCTCGTAGTCGATGCGAGAAACGGTTTCGGAGATGTTCGGCGCGTAGTCTAGACGAAAGTAGTTCTGACGAGCTGAATAGCGGCGAGCACGAATTTCGAGCGCTACAAGTGGCCGTCTATTTTCGATGGCTCTTGAATAATTCAATGCAGGTTAGGAAAAATGCTGCGCCGTCGCTGCGAGGGGCCTTAAATCTCACCGGTATACATATAGCAGCCGTGAACTTGCGATTCTCAGAGTTCGCTTACGTCGTTTTTGTCATCGATTATTGCGCGCAACGACGCTTGTACAACTTAATTATGATTCTCACTGAGCCGCTCATTAATACCTTGTGACGTATATGGATGCGGTTGTGAGATCAGATTAAGTCCCTGTTCAATGACAACGCGTCGATGGTAACACGTTTCGTTTTATAAATCGCGAGCAGCGCGGCGTAAATCGAAGTGCAACGTGCACTGTGTTGGATTTAGAAATCGCGCAGAGGAATCCTTTCACTCGACGACGAACGGATAGGTATAGATCTTCGCGTTGGAACTAAGTCAAGCCGTTTTGCGTAATCAATTCGTCCGCTTGATATTAAAATTAAAGTAACTAAATTCTATGTAATTAAATCGGTTGGTTCAGTGAGCTTCGCGTGCGCGTTGAGCAAGAGATCGACAAATAGGTCTATCCTACTTCGGGCGAAGAGAAGAGAGTGTCATTATTCAGGCAAACCGCATTCCAATAAAAATGGGGAACGACGTTGCATCGACGAGGAAGAAAGTGTGTGGCAATTGATAGGCAACACGCGATATCTCGATCACGTGGCCATCGATCTCTGCAGACCTATCGTCTAATGACACTGATCTGGCGAGCTTGGCGACTCGACTTCCGCGTGGCGTCCACGCGCAGACATCGAGACGAAGCTTACGAATTGCGCGTAAAATCGGCGCACGCGATTGCATAATGCGTTTGTACGAGTGCAACGGTGTACACGTGTCGGTGCGTGGTACGGTGCACCGATACTCCGCGGCACAGCCGACTGTTGCTAACTCGCGAAACCGCACCCTGGTTATGCGACGTCGTCGACTCGAAAACGCTACCGAAAAGGAAGAGAAGCTCAGCGGGTTCACAGAAATAATCGCAGCACGAATCGAGTACCGAGCCTTCGAAATAAAGTTCGCCTCGAGTCGGGCGATTTTCAAAAGAGCGATACGAGTTCGCTCGTACAGACACGTACGTGTAGGTGGCACATACATCAGGTAAATGCGATTGTTATGTAAATGAGCCGAGTATGAGGAACGAAATTGTAGTATCATGTAATAACGTAACGATTGAAAGAAATTACAGCTCGTTGCTCGTAGTTACACGTGCGGCTGGATTGTTTCGCGGTTTAACGTTCAATCCCGTACCTCTAACCGACTTCCTGTTTTTCTAAGGCCAGAACAGGGCCAAGCCCATTAAGACGGGGCGATTTGTCAAACCTAACAGGCCAGTCGAATTGGAAGGATACATAACAAGCCGATCGCAAACGCTAGAAATACATCACCTTTTGATTCCATTCGCGATCGGACTGCCAAAAGAACGCTTCCAACATCGGCCAAAAATAAACTCGGACTTCCGGTAGGCTCGCGCGTCTGTTTCGCAGCCTTCACGACGAAAGACCGTGCAGCGGCGAGCATCGGTGAAAAGGCACGTCGTTCTCGAGTTTCTGGCCACTCGCGCTCCACTCCGTTGCTCCCGTTTTACTACGTTCCACCTTTCGTGCACTTCCGCGTATGAACATCGCCGTTTTTACCGTGACAAACGAGACAAGACCGAGCCGAGATTTAAGAAACGCGACACGATACTCGAAGGCGCTTCGCTAGCCAGGGTCTTGCAAAAATCGAGGGTTCTCTCTCTTGCACTCTCGAGACTGACCCAACGCGTTCCACTTTTGCGGAGTACAGGCTTAAAACTGGGTCGACTGGCCGAAGTAACAAGGGGTGCACGGTTTGCGGACGAATCTATCCCGGTTAGCTTCGCCGTGACGATGAAAACCGTTCGTTCTAAAAGCAAACTTTGCTCGAATCGACCAACGATCCTTGGGACGTACGAATAAATGACCTTTGTTCGCCGTTAAAATTTCCCATACGCTACGAGACGAGACGCTATTGCAGCGAAACAAGTTAGAGAGAAAGCCGAATGCTGTGTTACAGAGTCTGTATACGTATAATTCGCTATGCAGATACCGAGCTGGCTCGCACGTTCTCCGCGAAACCGCAGGTTGTCCGTACCCTTTCAGATCCGGGCGTTCGATTTCCAATCGAATTTCATCGAGTGATAATTAACCGGATTAGGGCTGCTCGATCAAACGAAAGTTCAACCTTGTCGCAAAATTAGTTGGCAATGCCATTCTTACGAGGAGAATATGTTAGCCAACAAGTTTCTTAATTCATAGTCTACCACAATTCGTGAAACTTTTACGACGCTGTCAATACTCTCTTTCTCCTTGATACTCATGTTTGAACCCACCGTAAATCGTGTTTTACATCTGATTTTCTCGTTCCCGCAGGTATCCTCAATTATAATCGGAGGAGGGAGACATTAACACCGGCGTGCTTTATCGAGGCAGGGTTATCGAGTGAACGTGAACACCTCAATGTGAACTGTCACGTCGTGAAACGGATAACAGACGAGGAGACAATAGCCCCACTGGTATTACCGAATCGCGCGAGCAAGCGTGGAGTGGAGGTAAACTTCGCTCCGCACCATTGCGACAGAACAGAAACAGTCTCATACCTCTTTTGCACCTTCAATACTCGCGGAGGTCGTGACTATCCAGTTTCACAATGATAATCAACGCTGTAAAAGTAGACTGGAATATCGAAATTCGAGGCGCAGGTAGAGAGGTGTCGTTTTGAATTCTTCTCGCTACATCCGTTGGTACGGGCGCGAGTATCTTCGTGCGCGCGCTCGCTTATCACTCTGAGCATCGCCGGTGTCGGTGCGAATTTTACACGACTCGACAGGTATCGTGACCCGATTTATGAGCATGATTAAATTATCTCGGCCACAGCCACCTGGTTACTCGAACTATCCAATTCGTCGCGCTGCAACTTCGCTTAATCCTCTATGGGATGAATTTTTGTTTTCAATCCTAAAACATTAGGGGATCAAAAAATCAGCAATTATAAACCTATATGTACAGATGAAAAAATATTTTATCGGTTTCATCGATTCTATTCCAATATATTCACTATGCGACGTCCAGGTAATAACGGCCATTAATGTTTGCACTTCTGGGAATAAACACTGGTAAAATATCGATAAATTAAAATGTGACCTGAAAGTTACATGGGCCCATAGAAGGTTAATATAGGATTGCCTTAAGAGTTTCTCCACGCGCAAGACAATTTCGCGTTTTCGTTCAAGAACAGGTATACCCGCCGCGTGTCTCGGCGAATGAATACTCGCGTTGTTCCGAGCCAGCTTACGCCATATCGCGAACAAATGATAGGCTTGGTATGTTGCACGACATGACGTGCCGGAGCGTGACACACAATGCAACTTCCACATTGACGAATGTCTTTCTCGTCGAGGGAAAGGGAATGACGTCAATTTGCCGGAGGGTGGAAAAGGGCTCGACGCGGATCTTTTTTTATGCTGCCCGACCACTTCACCTCCTTCTCGTTTCGTTCGAATTACGCGGGTACATACTATTTGCTAAGTACTACCGAGCCCATGCCACGTTTCCCTGCTCCTTTCGATCTGTCCTCACCGCGGGAAATCATTCTACCGAGAGAGAGAGAGAGAGAGAGAGAGAGAGAGAGAGAGAGAGAGAGAGAGAGAGAGAGAGAGAGAGAGAGAGAGAGAGATCAATGAAAAAAAGGCAAATCCTGGTAATTAAAAAAGGTATCGTGATCCAATTAGTAGGATCATGACGACAAGCGAATGAATCGACTCGACGTGAACCGAGAGAAACTTGCCCGCTGGAATCGCCATAATCGCGGCTGCTACTACCCAATTATTAGGTTGTCCCATAAGTCTCTTCCCAATTTTTGAAACGAAATTAATACACGGTCCGAAAGATGCTTATGGGATAATCCAATACGTGTAATCGCAATTTCTTTCGTTGCTTTACTCAAATATCGGTTTCAACTTTTTGAAATTAATTGATTTTAATCAATTTTTAGATTTTTTAACTGGTAGTTTCAGGGGGTAAAAAGAACGAATTTTCAATACCTGCTCTATGTCACCGTTCATCACAACGTAATGAGATAGGTCTCCGTAGATTTCTGACGACGACGAAAGGTGAATATAGAGCACATATCGAAAATTTATTTTTCTCCTGACATTTCCATTTGAAAAACTTAAAAAATACATACAAATTAATTAATTTCATACAATTGGATTAGACAGGTGTGTAAAGCAACAAAAGAAATAGCGAATGCATGTATTGAATTATCCAATAAGTTTCTTTCGGATCGTATATTAATTTCGTTTCAAAAATTGGGAAGAAACTTATGGGACAACCTAATATATAAAAATGTATTCGAACCCGGTGAACCCAACATCGGGACGTCTCAACGGGAGCGGAGTACATCTTCACGCGAGACAAAGATTTTCTAGACTGGTTAGGGAACAACCGGAGGGAAGAGAGAATCTCAAAGGGGTAATGAGGCCGGTGGGTGGGAGCAGTGGGTGCAGATCTAGGTTACCTGCATATTATGCAACGAACACAACTGCGATTTCGCGGTTGCACGTGCAATTTCATGTACGCACACCGCGCGGATCATTAACGATTCCGTGTTCCGATCGTTCATCATTCGCGTCGATTTCTAATTAAACAAGTCGACGTATTTCTAATCGGATCTATTCTCAACGCGATTACCGTGGCGTTCGTCGAAAGAAACGAAGTACGGTTAAAGACAATGGAGATCGAAAAAAGAATTTGGCGAGCCGGAGACAAGGAAATCCAAGATGCAATCTTAAAATAAGATTAAGAAGAAGCGAATACTTTTGGCACAACGACACGAAACCTCGCGGCCCCTAAACTCTCCGTCGTATCTTTCCCTCGGGCTCTTGGCACACGCATCGCGTCTTGAGTCATTAGCAATTTCTAATATTTTTTTATTTTTTTTCGTAGCCAACGGTCCAACAATACCGACGGATGACGCGCGATTTTTTATGCCTCGACAAAGAAACGCGCGCGCGGCTTTCAATAATAAGCCGAGGACGGCTTTTGTTAAATCGATCGTTTATGGGACGTGGAAAAACACGTGACGGGCGAAATGATGTCAAAACAATCTGGGGGCGTTGTATCCTAAACGGAGGCCGACGAACTCCACTGTTTTGGACGTACACGTGAGAAAATTCAAGGTGAAGACTCAGGGTTTTTGCACGTTTGACCCTCGCGTTTCTCGAAATAGATTTAACGTACAATTGAACACGCGCGTGTTCCTTGCATATGCATACGTATATACACGCTATTTACCAGCTCGCTCGACTAATCCGAGAAATTTGCATCGAATCGATCTGTTACAGACACTCTTCATTAAGAAGCGAACTTACTTTATCCTGAACGCAGGTACCTGCAATTACGCTCGGCAATTCATCGCGACTTTCACGTAAGTGTATCCGTGATTTAAACGTTAATTATCGCAGCTGCAGATCGAACTGAATCGCGGTGAAAGCGAGCGTACCGATACATGCTTATCATCGACGCGGTGAAAAATACGAGTAACACCTGTGATTCATAAAGAGTACGTGCTTCCTGTTTTCTATAAAATTTCCATGAATTAGTTACTCAAACACCGAGAGCGTCATAGAGGACGTATAGATATTTATTCCGATTAAACACCAAGACGAGTCAGTTTTTCTCGAAATCACGCGAAGTAGAAATGATTCCGCGCAGCTGTATAGAAATTATGAGTCAACCTTGACTAACGACTTGGTGCGAGCACCACAGTTATCGCGCGCTGTGTCCAAGGAGCCGCGAGCTAACGCTGTCCCCGAACAAGGCTGCGGTAAACGCTCTCGTCTCTCAGATAACACGTGTGCCTCGTATCTTCTATCTCGCGTGTATCAAGCTTACATAATGTCGAAATACATCGCAGTGTTACGCTTTGTCAATGACAACTGTGAAGGGATTAGTTACGAAACCGTTCGAATCTGCGGATGAGTAACGAGTTCCGAGCATGCCGAAAGGGCATTCGTTACCATTGCCACCTCAGCGTCAAAGATTATAATTTCTTTCGATTCTTTACGAGACCCGTCGACTATTCAATTTCGGTTAGATTTTTAAAACTTTTAAACTCAAAAACATGTTTTTTTTTTAATTTTTAAACTCAAACATCGCAATACGTACTGTCATTATTCGTTTAGAATGTTTAGATGAAACGTTACTAGAATAGTTTATAGAATATCATAAAATTATTATGCTAATACCGTCATCGATTCCTCCACGAGAATTTGGTGTTACAGACAATGCTAAAATGAGAGAAAATTGATGACAAGTTCTCCGAAATTTTCATTACAACTGATAAGTCAGCGAAAAAGATAGTTATCGATCGATGTAAATAGAAACTATCTAATGAAAGAATAAACCTTCGTTTATCAGTGACACTTGAGACTTGAAAAAATATCGTTACCTTCAGCGCTCATAACGGGAAGGGCGCCCAATTGATTTTTTCAATTGATGCATTCTATCGTCACGAAACACTCGTGTGTTCCGGTGCATACAAACGCTCGTACACATCCTGTTTGTACGAACGGTTCTTTGATAATGTGGGTCAGCGCGTTTACACGTTTCTCATACTTATCTCGTTAAAACTGCGTACGCGTTTAATAAAAATCCGTTTAAAAGAGTCGATAAATTGCAACGGAAAAATTTAGTGAATGGTTGTACGAAATTGAGAGCCCATAAGGTTCGCGCGAATCTCGTATTATTGGCCTGAATTCACCGGCTGATAAGGGAACCGAAAAGGAGGTCGGGATTGACAGCATGGATTACACCGCAATGAGAATATTGGCGCGTTGATTAGCTAACTCTTTTAATAGAACTGATTTGAGTCAGTTCCCACGTTAGTATAAAAGGAACAATTGGTTTTCTTAATTGAAATTCAAAGAACGTTCAGAGATATCTATGCTTTCACTGTCTTCGCGGCGCATACATGTATATTTAAACGTCATCCGTAAATCCGTCGGAATGTGTATCAATTTTCTGCCAGGTCTTAAATGTGATTGGTAATAAAACAGATCAGTAATTAATTTGAACGTAGATATCGGCGCGCGGGATTCCATTTACGTAATTTCATTAAATCGTAATTTCATTATTCCGGTCTCCTATTTATTCTAAATGTCGATCAGAATAAATCGACCAGTTCCCAGATAAACGATGCTCCAATCTTGTCGCTCTAACTGAATTTCGACCTTGATCCGGTATGAATTATGCGCGTGTAAATCGACATTTATAGATACATATCATCGAACAATCATGTGCCTAAATGTTTATGGCCACTTCCAGTTGGAGTTCGTGACACGTGATCGCAAACCGCTTCGGTGCGATCTCGACTGTATCAGTGAAACTAACAAAAACGGGTTCGTGTTATCGCGCCGAACGATCACGTTAAACTGCTTAGTTGTCATTATTTTTTTGTAGAATATATTGAATCAGCAATAACTGACGTAAGTGTAAGCGCTCCTACGTGGACTCTTTAAAATAATGCAGCTGATTGCCGTCAATTGACGCGGAAGCTTACTCGGTTCATCCGACGGCCACAAAAAAGTCCTAATCCTGCTGTTTCCCGAAGGCAGGAGGCAACTTATCCAGAAGATTATTACGTCTTACCAGTCCGCGTAGGTGCGAATCGTTAAAGTGTGGCACAAGGTTACCGCAGCGAGTACACGCGCGCGATGACAAGGTCGGAGCTAACGATGAGAAACCGATGCATCCAGAATACAGGTAAACGCGATAAAAAGTCAAGCATCCACAGTGAAACTCGCGTCATCGGATGCAGCTGTTCTCGTTTTTTTCAGTTCAGTTATCGAGCTTGGATTTATCAGCGTGCCGTGAAATATGCGAATGTGAAATATTCAAGCGAACTAATGCTAATTATTATATTTCGAAGCCTCGTCAATTTTGTTGTATTGACAGTATAACGACTACGAGAACTGAGCCAGCGTGAATTTTCATTTGCGAATAAAAGCCCCTGGCTAAAGAGTACAACCGCGTTGGACGCGTACACGCACACGTGGCTTTCATCGTGTTAAAAGTCTGACGCAATAGAGAGTCACGGTTGGTACTAACGGTGCAAAATTACGAGTAAATGAAGATCTACGTGCGATTAAAAAGAGCCCTTTGTGCAAGTCCTTCAGCTTCTCGAGTTTATATGTCAGAGCTATTAAGGCATCTAGTTGTACACGTGCGTTATAATACGTGAGCGCGGTGACGCAACGCGCGATCGAAATTAAAAGTAAAACGGGAAATCTCTAGACGCGATTTTGTCGCGACAGAAAAGGAACGGAAGGTCAAAGTTAACATCACCAGCGAGCAAGATTTACAATGACAGATATATAAATAGTGAAAGAGAGAAACAACTAACTCCTAAATTCGATTAATTATAAGACCACGGACTATACATATTCCTGTCGGTTTATCTAATATTCACGTACCGTTTTCTTTCATCAATTAATAAAACGCGTACTGAAAAGCTTCTTCAGTTTCACTTTTATCCCCGAAATGTGTGCCCTTCTAAATATATATTATCTTGATGTCACTACTTAATTTATGTGCCAAGAACTCATAGCAGATACATATGTGTATTGCTAAATAGCATCACAGTCTTGTGCATTGAATTTTCTTATTTGCAAGCGTGACATCGTGGCATCTGGCTGTGTTAAAACACACCCGTGTCGCAGACAATGCCCGTTCACCCTCTCTCGAGCTTTGCACGTGTGCATCCGAATGCGTCATAAGTTTGTTGCAGCGATTGTTTCGCGGCTCGTCGCAACGTGTCGCGGAATCGATCGAAGACGTGGAAACGTTTCCTCAATCGATCAGTACACTTTTAAAAAAGGGACGTTTTCATAACCGAACGGGCCGATGTTGTGTAACGTCGTCCGAAGCATTCGAGGTCCGAAGCACGCGTCAAAATGATTTCGAAGTACAAAGTAATCGTCACGTGTTTAAAGCGTCTGTAACATTCGGTGAACTCGGGTCAAACATGCCAGCGTAAGGCTAACTGGCCTCAGCTGTTCGAATTCAAATGAAATCACAGATCTACACAAGCATTGCAAATCGTTTAGATACGACAGATTTAGAAGCCCATGAATTCGGTGGAGTACATGATTTCTGTCATTCATGAAATTGTCTATTGGTCACGGATAAGCGATGTCTTTATTCGTGAAGACTAACTGTACAAAATTTGGAAACTTCACGCTACATTGCAAATGAAACGCATAGACTAATTCTTTGGATCTTCTTCTCTATCTCTTCTTTCCTTTTCTACATAGAATATTACCACGACGCATATTCTATCGTGACGTGATTTTCCAACGATATGTTCTTAACGCCTGACTAACTCATCACGATGAAGGTAAATCTAACTAGCTGAGCAAGTTTGCAAAGCTGATTTTAGAGGGTCTTGCGTGTTAAGGGAAAAATCGAAATTTCTCGATAGCACAAGGTACGACGCGTGGCGAGAGATAAGATATATAATATATGCGGATTAACTATGTGCTCTGTCTCTGTTTCTTCAAACTGCTTCTTTAAACTTACAACCGAGTCGTTTATACAAACGCGTTACGAACACACGTCTAGCCAGGGAATCTTGCTTGATCATTTTGATAATAGTCGCGGTGTACCCCCGGGTGGTGAAAGAAGTATAGAAAAAGCACAAGGTTCGCAATATGGTACAGTAATACAGGTGAAAACATGGTGTCCCTTTTGTGGCCACACGCAATACACGCGTACAGTACACAGCGTTTGCATTGATACACGTAATAGAGCAAGAAAGAGAATGTTTTCCCCCTTGGGAGGGACAAAAACGAGCTGTCATGCAGAGAAAAGAAAAGAGTCGGCCGTACTCACCGATTTATAGTGTCACGCGAGGTAGCACGATCCACCGAGCCTGGAGTCGTTCCCGTGGGTCAAATGATCCTGACGAGCCCCATGGTTTTCCAGAACTATCGACGCACTCGCGAATTCGTTTCTCGCTGTTCCAATCCTTCTGTCACGTTGTACAAGACGAGCCCCTTGGTTGCCCCTTCCGTGCGAACTCGATGAAAGGGATTTGACGGATGCAGGATCACATCGACACAGGCACTTATGACCACCCCGAAGGTCTGTTGCCAACTGACCCAGGCAGTGACAGCTCTCGGCAAATAACCACGAGTACCAACGCGCGTATGATAAAGCAACTACTTGAACGCTCGGTCGATGATACACGAAGGTCTATCTGAAACTAAATCGAAAAAAAATGCGTAAACACCGTAGGCTTTGTTCGAAGTACATTAATTATTGATTCTTACACGACCTCAGCTGACCGCAATCACATTATGGCGTTTGCTATAACCTTATTATAAACACAAGAAATGTTTTACAATTTTGAAACAACTGATTCGGAAACACGGCAATAATGTTTTTTTCCATATATTTTTGTCGCATTTAGAGATTCAGATAAGTAATTCAGAGAAATATATGCTTGAGAAGCACGCGAAGCGATGAGTCATTCATTTTTAGCCTTCTCTGACACGTATATTTCACTTCAAAATCGGTAAAAAGAGAATTGGAAAGGATACGATAAAGGAATTTTTTTGCGAATGGTTGCCGGCACTGCCGATCATATGGCAATCAGCTGTAATTCACGTTTCCTCAATGGACACATGGTAGCAGATGATTTATGAAATAAATATGTACAGATATCAAACAAGAATATATTGTTAGTGGGATATCATCTGCGTTATCTGTGAATCTTAATTTCATTAATAACATTATGCAATCATGCTATCAATTCAGTATACGTGATTGCATCAATAAAAAGTGTCAAATGTTTGAATGTAGCCTTTTAATGTCAAGGTTAATAGATGTAATAATCAATTACTTAAAACTTAAGTAATAATTAAGGACATAAAGTAATAAAAAAAGATTCAATCATTAGGTATATCTCAATAATTAGCTCGTTCACTTTGGAGGCTCTATACACATGATTGTGTGAGCTTTGACTGCTTTCTTAATCAATTATTATTCATTTTGTAAAACGATATTTCTACATACATATTCGCATATCACGGTCCCATTTAGGAGAAAAGTAGAATATGCGACTTGATATAATATGTAAACTGCTCATTTTCAAAATTAAACTTGAAATACTTAAATATGAAATAAATAATAAAATGTTAAGTTTAATAATTCTGATACCATGAAGTAGCAAAACTTCTTTTTCTCTCATAGAGACAGCAAGGCAGATTACCAATTCCTTTCAGTTCATACACATGTTCAAAAACTATTTGGCATGATTATATGATGCCATAATGATATCATGCCGCATAGCAGTGCATCTCCCACCTAAAATACCTCCCGTCTCGCTGAGTCAATATAAAGCCATATTCAGACTGAGAAACAATTGTCAAGGCACTACAAACTAACATAGACTTGTATTTTGTTATCCATTGTTACCCTAGAGATAATATCTGCAAAATACAAATTTAAGATAGGTTGCACAACATCTATCTGCCAATTATTTTCTCTCAGTCTCCGAGTTTATATTTATAGGCTGTGGTATGGTTTGCATTTCATTTAATAAAAATTGCTACTGAAAGATAAACAGGACAATTTTTATATTCTGAGTACTTTCAATGCTATATATTAGAGGCATTTGTAATGATTGATAAAAATATATTTTAAACACATCTCTAGGTCATAAAATATAGTTCATTAAAAAGGAATTATTAATGTTAATGTATATTATTGTTTAAAATATGTTGGATACAAACGTGTAGAGTAGAACATCAAATCGGTTTCAATTGAAATGATGAAACAAAGAACTATAAATGCCTATAAAATGTATATATTGTAATTTAATAAAAATTTTATTTACAAATGTCAACCATTTTTTACGGTGAAGAATCCGAAATATATCCCGGATGATGGACTAATCAGTAATGTCAACAACATGTATTAGCATGGTGCGCACATTATCATGTATTTCAGTCAGTCTTAACTGGATCATTTTTTACCAGATTTTTTTATACCGCCTGTAACAAGAGGTCCTCGTTGACTTGCTTTCTTTGCAGCTTCAGCAAGGGCTTTCTGTTGTTCCTTTTGCTTTTGCTTAAATGCTACATCTTCATCATCCATTACCTTCTGTTCTTTTTTCGGTGCCTTGAGAGGCTTTTTCTTGCCACCTTCACGACTGGCCATTCTGAAAGTATAAACTTAATCTTATGTCACATTCCTAGAAGGATTAATTAAATCAAATCATAAACTTAAGAAATTAATAATATATTAGCATACATTTTATAGTGCAAAGCATCAATTATCAAAAACTTTCACTTTCAATAATAATGACTGAAATCTCCAGAACCTTAAATTCTGAATTCAGAGAACTATAAAGATTACTTAATGTTAATGAGGTTTATTAAACGATAAGAAATCCTAAATATATATATATATATGAAATTTACGATTGTACCGAAGCCAATGTGACAAACGCGTGGAACAATGCTATGAAACGCAATTTAAATTGAAGCAATTATTACTTAAATTAAACACAAGTAAATCACTATAAGATTACCTAATATTATCACCTTGTAATGAACTTCAAAGTGTCCTACGGAGTAGTAATTTCTTTTAAAAGTTCAATGTTACAAATCGAGTTCTTGTAGAGAGATAAAGTTTGGTTAGCAGTGTCAGACATCCAAGAACTGTCTAAGAACAAAATATCGCATAGAATCAGAGGGGAAAGAGAGTGCTCACACCTGGGTTTTTCATATTTCATATTTACCTACTGCTGGCAGTGATGAGAAATTTGAGGAATTTTCCGCAGCGCCGCTAGTTGCGGAATAGTGAACTAATGGCTCGATGAGAGATCCGAGGAATTTTTCCTCACAATTCTCCAGCCACGTCAGCACCGTCTGCCATTCTAAATAGAAGTACTCTCTTCATCTCTGTCAATACCATGAATCCATTCTATACAATGCTACATAATCATGCCGCGCTACATAATAACCACGCAGTTCGAGCGATCGGACACGATTAGCATCGCAACGTGCGATGCCGCGTCGCGTGTTTCGCGTACGGCGTAATTCGAGCGGCGTTAATTAGCGGATCGACTGTAGTCGTGTGTCAACCACTGCGTATCAATAAACTTTGTTGAGTTTGAAGTCGGACGTTGATTTAATTAACGCATAGCGGTTCCCTGTATTACCGACGGATCGTGATCGTTGCGTGTTAGCGAGGGCGTCGGACGAACACGCAACCTTACCGACAACGACCGTACCTGTCGAGAGTGCAAGTTTTATTGGTGACCGCACCTCACGCTACAGAGATAATGAGAATGCCTCACGCCCATGGACCTGAGTTGACACTCTCGTTTCCTTTCTGCTGATACCTCCTAGTCTGTGGTGATGTTTTCCTTCCGAGGAGAGACGTTTATGTGTCAAGTTTATGTTTATGTATGCACGTATGGCGCGTAAAATTCGAATCAAATATAAAACATTAAAAATTCAAAACTCTAGCTAAAAGCTTCTATGTAAGATCTATTTTTCTTGGACTGCAGGGGATATTCAAAGGAAAATGTTTACTTTCACGATATATACACAAATTAGGATGTAATTAATAATTGGTATATCAATAATCAGAACGTTCTTATTCCTTTTTACTTGTAAAATGTTGAAGCATCATTGACCTTGTTAAATTATATGTGCTTCATCATTAATTTACATAGTTTATTTTATTTATTGAATAATAAATTAATTTATTTATATCAATTAGAGAACATCGACGGAGAGGCGGACAACTTGGATATCACGTTTGTAAAAATGGCAGATCCGAGATATGCTAGGAAATGGGGTGTTATCAAACTGCCTGCAATTGTCTACTTCCGAAAAAGATTTCCCAGCATCTATCGATTGAAATATTCCAATTAATTTCTATTATGATTGTTAATCATGAGTAATCTTAATTGAGAAACTCAGTTTCTGTATTAAGGATAAATACTTACATTTAATTACAACTAAGTTCATGTCTCATGCCTAAGGCTCATTCTTTATTGTTTTTTCCAATACTATAATTGTATTCTGTAGCAGAAGAAAATATACATTAATTAATATTCGTATTATGATAATGGATTCAAGTAATTACAGTCAATCAACAGGCTTACATGATTTTCTATCGAATGTCGCAACGAAGAATCAGTCCTTCCTGCTTTTGATTTTCAGTTCAAGAGAAGGAAATATTAATGGAAGAAATTATAAATAGAATACTTGCAAGTAGCCACTTCATTAGCCTAAGGACTACTGATTGCTGATTTTGAAAAAGAAACCTGAAACATAAGAAAGTATAATTATTAACAGCGTACATAAGCTTATAGCTGTAGTAGGCTGGGATCACTATCTCACTTGTGGGGGTGTAGAAGTTCCTCGAATCCCTTCCACTTCTGAAGAATTGGGTGGGGAACTTCTCATTTCATACCTGGCTAATGCTGTCCCTTCCAGTGCACCAAGAGCCAATCAGCTTGCCTTATTTTTGGACAGGTGAAGAATTGCCATGTATATAAGGGCTATTACAAAGGAGCCATGATCAAATGCTGATATGCAACAGAAAGAAAATCATTTTTACATTAATAAAGGTGCTTAAATAATCTATATTTCATTGTTCCGTTCAAGTGATTTTAAGTTTATAAAACATGCTTGAAATATAAATCTTTAAGCAATGAACTGCGAGCCAGTAATATATTTTCAGCTCTGTTTAGAGAAACACGCATACAAACTTGCAGTCACCTTTATCAGTTCTCCATCGTAACCTTCCACTCCACTTTCGTAGACAGTTCGTATTTCACTGCCTTCTCATTGCGCCGCACTTGTTGCTTCGTCGCGTGGATTCAACGTTCGAAATCCTTCGAGTCTTTTAATAACAAGATACATTTCGAATGATCTGATTGATACAGCATAAAGATATCCGTAACATCCCATCGTGCAATAATCATTGTCAAGCCTTTTCAAAATTAGAGAGTGGTGAGTGCTGTACCCTTCTATACTAAAATAACCAAAATTAAAAACTTGAATTACTTATTAAGGAAACAGAATTATGTTCCATGTTCCCGTAGCAATGATTTACTTACACGAAATGGTGATTGTCGCTTATTATTCTCCTATTTAGCCGGTACCCTGCATTCCTCATCCGTGTGATGACAGGAGGCAATACGATCTTAACATCGTAAGGATCAAGGCGGCAAATCGATGGGGCACACATACATGTTCAGATGTCTCTGACGTTTAACTGACGACCGAAAATTAAACACCCTTTCGATATCTACTAACAAGTCATCAAATATCACAGTTTATGAGTAAGATAATTAAGTAAAATAATACCTGATCGTCCTGTACGATTTCGTAGTATAACACAAACGATTCTTCGAAATAAGATTTTTATTAAGAATCTTGTTGCACTTTTTCCGATGCGACACCTAGCGCAATCCAATAAGGTGATCAATTCCGGCCAATCACGTTCGCCCTTATGTTTTCACTTATGAGGATTTCGGTTACTACCCAGTTCCTCTCGTTAGAAGTAATTGTCTTGCGGTCCGGTTAACATCGCGTTCGCGTTCGGTCCGCGTTAGTATATTAAGCAAGACAATTTAGACTTTATTTGCGCAAATTCAGTATAAACGTGCATCGCCGTAAGCACGAAATAAGTGAGGTGTCTGAATTTAAGGATTTTCAGGTATGATTCTTTGGATTAACTTTGCTCTGTAACGGTCGCGAATGTTTTAAGGGTATCGCTTGGAATATTTCTTGCTTCTTTTCCTTGGTAGATACTTCGCGTTTGTAATTTCTTACACAGTTACTTTTAATTCGGTTTTAAAATCCCAATTATTCATGTATATCTCGAGTGTATACCTTACCTTCGCGGATCGAGTAAATTGAAGAAGAAGGAACAGCCATCTTCGCCTAACGGCTTTTCCTTCCTCGCGAACGCGACTTCATCGCGACTTCGGATTTAATTATCAATAATTCAACGCGGTTTTTTCTAAGAAAATACTCGAGTTGCAGATCGTTGTTATTGAAAATTGCGATAGTACAGTGGAATATGGGATTTTAAAAAATATAATGCAACATTCTCGACCGTTCGAACTGCTGCTAGGGGGGTGGGGGTGAGGTGACGGTTAAACCAACCAACCAATCACGTTCATTTTCTACTTTTTATAACGAGAAGTTTCGGTTGACCGTTGGCCCTTCTCGTCAGAAGTAATTGTCTTGCGATCTGGGAAATATCGCGTTCGCGTTCGATCCGCGTTAATTTATTTGAGCAAGACAATCTTAAATTTTATTTGCGTAGTTTGAGTTTAAACGTGCATCGTCGCAAGCACGGAAATAAGTAAAGGGTTTCATTCTCGGATTTTCAGGTAATATCACAGTAATTTCCTTGATATAATAACGGTCGAGAATGTTCTAATCGCGTCGCTTGAAATATTTCTTTCTTCTTTTCTTCGGTGGATATTTCGCGCTTCCAGTTTCTTACACGATTACTTTTAATTCGGTTTTAAAATTTGAATTGTTCACGTATTGAATAACCGTATCTCCGACATGAGTGTACATCTTGCCTTCGGGGATCGAGTAAAGTGGAGAAGAAGGAGATGCCATATTTTCCGAACGGCAAACTGCGCACAGCACTCTCTATTTTAAGGAACTCGACGGGATTTCAAATTTAATTAGCAATCCACTGGGGTCTTTTACTAGAAAAATAATAAAGTTGTACATTATTATTATTATTGAAAATCGTAATAAATTCGAATGATACGGAAATTTGCTTCACCGTTAAACTTGTCGCCCGGGGAAGAGAGAGGGGGGTAAAGAGACGGTTGAATATGCCGGCCAATCACGTTCGTCCTTACAATTTCGGATAGACAGATTTCGGTGACGGACCAATCATTTTCATCGGAAGTAATTATTTTACAGTGCTTGTATTCTTGTGCTCACAGGTCATCCCGAACGAGAGAGGGCCACGGCGTATGGGCTGCAGTACCACCACATCAGGACTGGAGGACGATACCAGGGCTGGAGGACGACACCAGGGCTGGAGGACGGCACCAGGGCTGCCACGGGAGAGGGGACTTGCAACGAGAGGATCAACAGCCACGGGAGACAGGACTTGCAACGGAGGAGGATCAACAGCCACGGGAGACCGGACTTGCAACGGAGGAGGATGAACAGCCACGGCGGACAGGACTAGCAACGGGGGAGGAGCAACAGCCACGGGAGACGGCAGGACGCTGGCACCAGGACTCGGAGCATCGGCTGCTGAAAAGTGTAGTGAATAGTGCAGTGATTTCGTGCATTTGCACACGTGGTCTGTCAGTGTTGTGATTTTCAGTGTTTTTCAGCTAAAAATCAGTGTATACCCTGATGGATTTTGGTAGCAGGTTCGGTGAGTCAATGGTTCACGGTTCCTCCGGGCCACTCAATCATGCCGCAGGACGAAAGGTCCGAAACGGCACGAGTGGACTGGTTGTATTTTTTTATTGCGTCTACGAGCATAGTGACATATTTCTTTGTTAGTTCAGGGCAGGCTCTTCTTGCACACGCGGTTTTACTAGGTTTTCATTAAAATTTTAAATACTTAATTAAAATATTAATACTAAAAAAATGGAGATATATTTCATGATTTCATTTGTTTCCAAATACTTAATTGTTTCATTTGATAATTTTTGTATCAATTACGGTATAATTATAGATTAATTTTAAACGTAAAAAATGTGCAAGCAGGCCATACGGAAAGATTTTGAAGTCGAAGTATGAAGCATGAGATTTTACGCTTCGATGACAGAATCCTCCGATTTTTTCAATTTTCTTCTCAATTTTATAATAATGCATAATCAATTTAATAATTTTTAATTCAATTCAAGTTTTTTTTTCAATTAAAATGAAAAAGTTGTTTATTAAATAGATTAAAGTTTTTAAATAAAGTAAAGTTTTTTATTAAAATTAATGTTACAAGTTTTACATTGCTCTTATCTTTTTATTGAAAGTTTAAATAAGATGAATACTAATCTCATTTTTTAGCTCAGGCTTTTCAGCTTTAATCCCGTACTTATTGCCAGGAGCTTGTTCAAGTGCCCAGGTGTTACTTGTGCAAGTGATAGGCGACAGGTATGATGACGCGCTCTAGTTTTTAAGTTTTGCGACTGGCAGAGCAATTATTTATGCACGGCGTAGTTTCCGCATTGTATGTGGTTACAGATTAGGGCTGTGGTGCTGCGCCGGTTGCTTAATTTTTAAAGTCTCTCACCCCCGATCAGTAGTAATCGCTGCGAAAATGGACAGTGATACTATCGCGAATCCAGTAATTTTTAATATGAATTGACGTGCATGCCCGTTGATACTGGTATACTCTTATAATGAGTATGGATGTATGGATGTATCAACTAAATAAAAATACGTTTTTATATGAAATATTTAGATAATTTATGATATATTATAAAAGTTAAGAGAGACGTCGAATCTTTTTATGGCAAATCTTTTTATTCGCTCTGTCAGTAGATTTATTGATTATATTGTTTAGCTATTTCCCGTGTGTCGCGGTGTATGTGTCTGTCTCTCGTGTATGATTGTGTTGGTGTGCCTGCTTTGCTCTTTTTAAATATAGGTCCGGGTAGGCTAGGTAACTTACGTAGCTGTGTGTGTGTTTAGCATTTAAGTAGGTAGGACCGGGCAGGTCGGCACAATTAGCTCCGTAATTCGGGTTAGGTTTTTAGTTATAAGTTTGTGTCGGCCTGTTTCAGGGAATGGCGTTTGATAGTCGGTTGTGAGCAGATGCCAGGTCCTCTGCACACATTGCCGAATTTTCGAACGCGACAACTAGTCTGTCTTATACAGCTAAGTTGTCTTAATTAAGTTAGTGATCGCGGTCGCGGACGCGGCGCGTGTTGTGTTAGGGTGTTAGGCGAACGAACCGTTTGCATATTGCTCGAGATCACGTTGCGTTAGGAAACTGTCGTGTCAGTTTCACCCGATTGTCAAAGCTAGGGAACTCGAGCAAGTAGAGTCGTAGGGTTACAGGTCAGGGCTCGAAGAAAGAAGAGGCTGTACGCCGAAGAGGCTATTTGCCGAAGGGGCCCATGCAAGAGGGCTGCATCGAATGGCTGTGCATCAAGAAAGTAAATTTCTCGATGCATGGTCATTAATTAGTTTTAGTAGTCACTACGCTCGTAATTTGGTCGTCAAGAGGCCGTGTGGTGCGATTGGCGACCAAGCCGCAATTCAAGTTAGTGTCGCGAATGTTTAATAATGTTATACGGGTTGAATTAGTGTTGCGAAGAAACGAAAATCGGTTTTTCAATTAGTAGTGTTGCGAAGAGATAGAAAACGGATTGTTAATTAGTAGTGTTGCGAAGAGATTACAATCGGGTTTAGTTTTAGCGTTGCGGAAAAATTCATGATTTCATTTGGCAAATCATGACTTGAAGTAGAGTTGCGAATAATAAGATGAGTGAACAAAACGAGTTGCATTAGAGTTGCGAATGAGAAGTGAGATTATGAACGGGTTGGATTAGCGTTGCGATTTATGTGAAACAACGCGTTTGTGTTGTAGATTTTTGTTTGCATCTGTTAATTTTTTTCATTTTTTTATGTTCCTTTTAGCGTTGCGCTTTATATTCTATCGTGGTTGTTTTGCTGCGTAAAAATCGGATTTAGAGTCAAACCTCCAGAGTCGTTGCTTGATAGATAATCTACAAGCAAGACACACCCGGGCGCGGGTTCGAGTCGCGATGTTATTAGCGCTGCGTATAATTCATAACGGGTTGTATTAGTGTTGCATTTTAATTAGTGTTGCGAATAAATTTAGACCGCGTTTTAAAGTAGTGTCGCGAATCATCCGCATCGGTTTGTATTAGAGTTGCGATTTATAATCGGGTATCATTAGTGTTGCGAATAAATTCATGATTTGAATCGTTTGCAAATCGTGATTGGAATTTAGAGTTGCGCATTGATGCATCGGTTTGTAAGTAGAGTTTCGATAAAATACTAATCGCGTTTGATTTAGTGTTGCGAAATATAGAAAGAGGCTTAGCTTTTTATATCGAATTAAATTTCATTGCACGTAATGCCTCCTCGCGTTTGAAGTAGAGTCGCCAAATTTAGATTTATGCAACAGTTCTTCTCGTGTGTCTGTTTTCTGTTACAGAATCCAGAAAGGACATCAGCATTAGCCTGGATTTCCACGGAGCTTCCAGGACACGCTGCTACTGTGGATGTCCATCGTGCCTTCGTGGATCGCTGTCCGTCGTTGGACATCGATTCTACTGCTGCTTCTGACCAGGACAGGATCACTCTCAGCCGGACTTTCCACAGGAGACAGACGTTCTAAAGGAGGCACCACCATTAAGGATGCAACTATGACATCAGACCTTCGTGGATCATCGCCCCTTTGTTGGACATCGACTCTACTGCTGCCTCTGATCAGGACAGGATGGATATGCAGGTAAGAGTTATTGCATATTGCGACTGTTTCTTTTATATCTTTATTTCGTACTGTTTACATCTACATATATTTTCTGTTATAGGACTCAAGCAGGACATAAGGATCAGCCGGACTTCCCACAGGAGACACATTTCCTTCAGGATGCACCATTACGGATGCAACAATGCCATCGTACCTTCATGGATCGCCGCTCATTGCTGGAAATCAATTCTTTATTCATCAATTACTTCATTTCTTCGTTTTGTTTAATTTATGCTTTTATTTTCTGTTACAGGTATTCAAGCAGTTGGACCATTTTTTTGTTCATTTATTTACTCCAAATTTTTAATTGTTATTGTTTACTTTGTTTAATGTGTACTGCATTTGTTTTTCAAACATTCATTTCATTATAGGTATGTGTTTTCTTGCTCTTGCAGGTACTAAAAAGAGTATTTACACACTCTTCGATTATTTCTGAATAATTTATTAATACATATTAATATCTGTATAATAATAATATTAATAATTTAATAACTGAATAATTTTTGCTGTGTACTTTCACACGTTATGTTCTGTATTTTAGCTGTGTTATTTTATTTCATGTCACATTATTTTTAAATGTATTTGTGTATCATAATACATTATATTTAAATGTAATTTTTTGTGTGCTCTCGTATGTTTATCTTGTGCTGTGTATTTTCTCTGTTGCAGGTTCTCAAGAAACTGCAGTCTTCTGTAATCAGCTATTTCATTTCCACTACCACCTATTTATCATTTCCCCCTTGCCCCCTTAGCTCTTAAGCGTAGGTAGGAAAATCACATGCATGTGAAAATTCCCCCTCATGTATACATGAACATATTTACAACTGGCCAATTCACATGCGAAATATATAATATATATATGATAAAATATAAACCTGGGTTTTTATGTGTTCGAACACAAATAGAAAAGGTACCTTTATGCATAATGTCGACAAGTGTATGTGTAAAAAGAACAGTATACTGATACGAATATAATATGTATTCAGAATCAAGCACAAATACAATATGTTTGTAATATCATATATTATTTATGTATCATAGGTTTAATAAATCATTTTTTACAGGTTTAATAAATCATTCCTTTCAGCTGTATATTTAATTTTCTAATTTACATTACAGGTCTAACAACAATCATTTTTTTTCAGCTATATTTATTTTGTGACTCTTTGACGATATGAGAATATTGCTAAAGAGTTGATTTAGAGTCGCGTTAATTCTCTTTGAAATCTCCTTTTGTCAACTGAGAATGGTAAAAGGAGATTTCCCTTAATAAATATTTGTATTACATAATGGAGGGTGGATGGGACCGCGGTTAGGGCGGGTCTCTGGACGCAGCAACCTCCTCGTGGTGAGACCTGGGCAATCTGTGTTATACAAAGTATAATTCCTAATCATATTATAATCAATATTATAATACAATTATTAATTGTACTGCGAATAACACATGAGCAAATTAGCTGCGAAAGCTATCATTTAATTAATTACCCTACTAATCTTTTTATTTCTCTGTTTCAGATTATGAAGACATATGACAGTTTCAAAAATAATTCAGCATTCATTACAGCTGTATCCTTTTTAACTAACTGTTTAGTTCTCATTGCGGTATTTACTTTCTATTTTTGACTTACGAAGAATTGGTATGAAAGTCAAATCAAATCAATCTGGCTTTTTTCTTGCAGATCCCTGCTAGGAAAAATGGAGGCAGCACTAGTATGGGAAGCATGAAAAAGCCGGTCGTGAGCCCCCTCGTTTCCTGTCGTTTCCACCTTCTGATTACATGAAACTCTCCCACCGAAGAGAGATTAGTAAAGAGTGCCAGCCCCTGTATTACAACGCGGCAGGCAAAAGAGCCTGAGGGGGCCTGGCGCCGTAAAACAGATTTCTGAAATCTCACAGCATGACTACTCTGGCACATATTTTTATCCGTTTATTAATCAGAATTTAACTACTTTTACGATATATTCACACGTATCTCTACTATAGTACGCTCTAGCATCTCTTTTTATGATCTGTTAATGTTTGTGTACAGATTCCTACCATGTTTTGTTTCGCCGCAAGATCCCATAGGGCTGGCACTCTTTACTAATCTCTCCTCGGTGTTACTTGTCGCGTCAAAATCGTCGGTATACATCTATCGTTAGAGTTTTACCGACTTCCTCCGGGTCGGTTACCATCGAGAGAAAGGATTACCGACCTTTTGAGCCCGATTGAGTCCCAATTTCGTGCGACGGTAAATACGCGGGGACTGTCACTGTTTAGTCTCTCCTCGGTGCCTCCAACATTCGAGTTCGAGTACCAATTTGAAGTGCAAAACACAAGCTGTGATAAGATAACTGCCTCCACCTTATTCAGTTAGAGTTTCTTAAAGCTACGGCAAAGGAAAGCGATTCTTTGTCCATTTGTATAAGTTGAAGAAGTGACGAATTTTAAGAATGAATTTAAACTTGAATTTAATTGCGGCAGCATGCGATGGTATGGGTATTGGTGTAAAAGGAAGTTTACCATGGAAACTTAAGTACGAGAGGCTTATGATTAGTTAACAGCGTGAGTATGAATAATGTAACGTATTCTAATCTCTTCTTTATGTTATAATTAAAGAAGTGAAATGGCATTTTTTACATCTATGACTTCGACTACGAAACATCCAGACAAAAAGAATGTTGTTCTTATGGGACGAAGGACGTGGGAATGCATTCCAAAGAAATACAGACCGTTACAAAACCGAATAAATGTTGTTTTGTCGTCGCAATACTTGTAAGGATACTTCTTATCGTTATCGTAAAGCGAACAATAACAAAAATTAAACAATGAATATCATGAATATATAGGGATTACGGAGAAGATGCGATCGTGTGTAAAAATATTCCACATGCTCTTGATATTATTGGAAAGCCTCCACTGAAAGATCAAGTTGAAAATATATGGGTTATAGGTGGCAGTTCTGTGTACAAGGTCTGCATGCTACAATCTTTAAGTTGTAAACAAAATGACTCATTTATTTAATTATTTGGTATCTTTGATTCACAGGCTGCGATGGAATCGCCAAATTTTCATCGTTTGTACTTGACGAGAATAAAAAAACATTTTGAATGTGATACATTTTTTCCGCCTATACCCAACAATTTTGTTTTAACGAAGTGAGTTCTGTATTTATTTATTTTTTTACTTAAATCATTAATTTTTTTTTTACATATTTAGCGATCCAAATATCCCTCAGGGTGTTCAGGAAGAGAATGGCATACAATTTGTATACGAAGTGTATAAGAGAAGCTAAATTCTTATTGTGTGAAAATAAGAATTTGTATTTCCAATTATATCTTATTTGATAAGAAAAGAATTAGATAAACGGTCTTTTATTTTTAATATTTTATTCCCAATAAAAAGTATTATTTATGTGACCATAAGTTACATTACTTGTAACATGATGCAAAACAGATGTTTCTTAGCCAGGGGGCCAATGCATTTGGCGACCACCGAGGACATGTAGATGCAAATGATACACTGACTGTGCTCCGTTCTTGCCGTCATTGATGACTAAACGAAAACCTTGATCAAGACCCTGTTGTTTTGCGACCTTTCGAGCAACAAGCATTAAATGGCCCAATAAAGCTTCGTCCTCATCCTCGGCTTTCGAGAGTTGCTCAATTGGTTTTCGAGGAATCACCAGAAAATGCACAGGTGCTTGGGCATTAATGTCATTGAACGCAACGCACTAATATAATAAAAAGGTCTTTTAATTTTACAGCATAATCCTAATTAAAAAGTAAGTTACATTATGCTATGTGTTTTCAATGGCTGTTCTTCTTGAAAGAAAAGCTTAGTCAATTTATAGACTTTGATTAAATACATAAAGCATATAACAAAACTTCCAACTTCCTTGTCAAGCATTGGATTAAAATAGCTCTTTCATCAATAATTTAAATAAAGCTACTTGCAGTTATTTTAATAAAAATTTTATTCAATAAGAAGTATTTTAAACTTCAAATGCTTTCGAACAGGACTTTATTGAAGTATATTTATTAGTACTTTATGTTGCAAAAAATTGAGTTGAAAGAAACCGAGCAATGTTTAAATGCGATCAGTGGACAAAGTTCCCTTTCTAGTACATATTATTTGCAAAATATTTTCAGTATTGTTAAAAAAGAACTATGTATACAACCAGTTAAAACATAAGAATTAGAATTTTTTTACTATCGAATGTGGGTATCTGACATTGAATTGGTTCGTATGTGATAAGCCGGTAATTAACCTTTAAATTCTTGCAACGGAAATAAGATTTTTAAACATTCTGACATGATTACTTTTAAATTATTTCAACTTGTTTACCTTTTCATCTTCATAAATGAAAGTGCATGGTATTTCTTTGCGAAGTATTTTCCCAAAAATAGTATCTCCTGTACTAGCAGCAGTTTGTGCTTTTTCCACTTCGGTCGCCATTTTTCTCAAACATGGAACATGATTTCGTAGATTAACGTTCAAGTACGATAAACGTTTAGATGAAGTCTGTGCAAGGCGTAAAAGGTGCCTCATTGTTATAAGTCAGTACACTGAAAGAGTTATAGATTACAAAACACGTAGATTACTATTACAAATTAATTAAGTCGCACAGCTAGGGACAGAAAATCCGCAGCCATCTCAGGCTTATGTATCTATCCCCTAGGAAGATAACATTTCAAAAAGCAATAAGCCTATGTCTTTTTTTTCGATTGTCAGAGTAGCATGGATACTGCTTGACATAATGACGTGATTTTGACATTTCAATTTACTATGAACTTCAACGTCAATTAAATTTAAGTCGATTAAGAAGCGGTGTAAATGGACCTGTTAATTATGACATTTTAATTTTGATAAAAGAACTATCTTGAATTTTAATATCAGTCAGTATCTACTGATGCAACATTCATTGAGCCAATAAGTGATTAAATAACAAATATATAAAAGAACAAACATGTATATAAATGAGCATATAAATGAAAAACGTTCCATCCAAGTTCGCACCGTGGCTAACATAGCTTCAACTTCATAAAGCCGCCAGAGATACCGTCTTGTCGCTTAGCCAAAACGTTGGTTTTATTTTTAATTTTTAATCTTGTTCCCCTAGGGGACACACGCACAAGCCTGAGCTGGCTACGATTCCCTATCCTTATCTGTACATACATGTTTACAGACACTGCACAGCGGGAAAATCAAATATTATAACATTGTGCGTATGACCACGAGGATAACAATAATGCTTCACAACATTTTTATTTTTTTATCATTTATTCAATTTTTTTGATATATAAAATTATAAAATCTTTATTCTGTTGTCTGTGTACAGTCTTTTCAAAGGTTGTCAACACTTTTTACAAACTGCGCAATTAGGTGTATATAAATATTACTCGTGGCGTCAAGTTTTATACACATAGGGAACATAAAATACAATATTAACTATTAATTGTTTGCTTTACATGTATATGGCAGTGTACTTTCTGGTTTTTCGCGGAAGATCCTATGTCTTGCGAATGAATCTAATGGGTCAATAGCCCCCAGTCTTACAAGAATAATGCTATTTAATAATACGCTTATATAATTTTTAGTTTAATTAGATAGAAGGCATGGGTTACGAGCGTTCGAGCAACTTTAAAAGGCACACCTATTTAATTGTTATACGAAATTATATTTGGTGCGCATTCGTTTTTATCTGTGCTTCATACAAAATATTTTCTGTGAGTGATTTTAGAGATACCATTAGATAAATAAAACATTGAGGATACTGTTGGATTCAACGATATTCTAAAGAAAAAAATAATTATGATATCCGAAAATTATCTAAATAAATAAAATACCAAAATCATTATTATTAGAGAATATAAACCCAGATATATAGTACTTGTATGCTATTCAGTTATAACAGCGCATCGAACTAACGCAATAGTCGTATAAATTAAATATGACGACAGTTTCACTAAATGCGCTTATCTTATTTTGCAATTATAATTTTTAAATGAGGAAAGAATATTCATAAGCCATACATAGTTAAGAAGATTCAAATTGTATCATAGTAAACTATAATATTCGCTTAAAAAAAGTACTGAGATTTACTTAAAAATAATACGTACTTTTGGATACCGTAATGTCAGTCTGCATTTAAAGAAATTAGTAAAAAGGCTCAAAAATACTCACAAGAAATAATCATCACGACTCATCCTCAGTGAAATACCGATGTCTTAGAGCCCGAGCTGCTGTTACTCGTCTATGAGGATTAAAAGTAAGCATGTTTTTAATTAAATCTAGGCCGTGTTCATTGAGATCAGGTATTATGGCTGCCAGAGGTTTGGGTTGTCTATAAGGAAACGCGGCATAACTAAGGGATACATTATCGGGCCACTCCTCTTGTGACGGGGTTCCAATGATTCTACAAGAAAATTGAAACGCATTTTAATTCGATCTGTTTCCTTCTGTAAAATAAGAATGTTGAAAATCTCTGAAAAACTTACTGGAAAATCCTATCGAGTTGATCACCTTCGCTTGTACCCGGGAACAATGGTTCTAGTCTGCTCAATTCAGCTAATATACATCCCACGGACCAAATATCGACAGGTGTCGCATAAGAGCAGCCTAAGAGTACTTCTGGAGAACGATACCATTGCGTCACGACCTGTACACGATGTTAACAGCAACATCAGTATTATGAAAAGAATTTTCTTTAAAAATTCGTTTCAATTATCAATTTACCACAGAAGTTAATCTCATTTCAAAATCATATGTCTTCGCCAAGCCAAAATCCGCGATCTTTATCATTCCTTCTTTGGTCACCAATATATTCTGAGGCTTCAAATCTCTATGTATGATCCTGTGGCTGTGTAAAAATTCGACGCCCCTGACTATCTCTTTCGACATCTGCTTTATCAGATGCGGCGGAATACCTGTCTCGCGGCAAGAGACCATATAAGTCTCCAAATCCTTTTCGACATGTTCGAATACGAGCCATAATGTTAATCCACGATGTATCGTCTCTGGCCTTTCGTCATCATCAGGAGTAAAATGCAGGTAATTTCCTTGACAAACATCTAGTAGTCTCACCTGCGTGCATGACGATAAACATGAATAAAAATGCATAACAAATAAACACCACTAACGAAGTATAGAATGGTAACTTACGATATGTGGATGCTCGAATCTCTCGAGCTGTTTCAAGGCGGCGATTTCTCGTAGGGTAGATGTGGGGAGACCATCATCCGTCAGGGGTAGCCTGACTTTTTTCAACGCTACGATGTGCCCTGTATTCAGGTCTTTGGCCCTGTAGACGGTGCCATAAGCGCCATTACCGATCATAGACAACTGCCGATATACCGCATCCTCGCCGAGTAATGAAGCCTGAATGTGTAGATCATCTTCCGACTCTTCCATGCTAATAGAATTGATGGGAAGATCCTCCTGGTACCTCATTTGTACGATCGTCTCGAAGCTACCGAAGTGTTCGTCCCTCGAAGAACCAGGCGTCAAATTTGATGGCCCCTCCAAACTGGATTGAACCAACTGCTCCGTACTATTCAATCCCTCTTCGCTGATGCGGAGCGTCTTTGTCTTCAGCGCATTACCCGATATCAATCCTATCGTGTTCTCGGCTAGCGAGGCTGCCAACGAGCTCGCTAACTTTTCGACGCACTCTAATTCCTCTTTGCTTAGATCATGCTCGTTCTCGGATGAACCTTCGCCTGACGCCTCGAAAAATCTCGATTTCTTCGGAGGCGTTGGAGACAGATCAGGTCCGAGCTCTGAGCTCGAACGTCGCGATGTTCCGGCCATTACAACATACCGGCTTCTACCTGAAACAAATAAGACACCGATGTTATTTTTAGCAGAGAAACATTTTTTCAAGAAGAGTCGCATATTCCATTTCTTCCTTATAATTTAATTTCGAATTTTTGATACACACTAACAGTAAATAGACGTCAGTGTACAAATACGCATTAAGACGTATGATTTTACATCTCAAATGAGTTACTTGATTTTTTATTCAATTATGATGCTCTAACTTTAGTTCCAGGTAATATGCCAAGACCCTGATAGAAACTTTCTACGTAGGATAATAATCAACGAGAAACAAAGATAAATGTACAGCTGATATATTAATAAGGAGACTTGTGGTAACCCGAACCGGCAAATATTCATGTTTCATTAAAATTTCCCTGTACTGCGCGATCGTGTTGCACCGTCTGCTACGCGACATCTGCACTGACACCTGCGCGCGTTCGTATAATAGCCTCTGTGGCTTATAGTCGGCTTTCGAGAACATCTTGTAAATGTACGAAAGGCCCCTTCTGCAGGTAAAGGAAAGACATCAGTGACCGTCGGCCAACCGAAAGTTGTTACCTGAATCTCTCAACAAAGTGTACACATCTCTTTACACTTCCGCCATATTACTGATAGTTTCTCTGAGTAAACAAGCGTTTAAGACTTTGTCTTTACCATTGAAACATGAAAACAACATTGTAGTAACAGTAGCTTACATATTACATAGATAAAATAAAAAAAAATCGTAAAAGAGGTGTCGTAATCATAGATTTAAATGTATTGCAATGTACTAATTAGTGAAAACATAAAAGGAAGCGATTTTGCTGCGTGTACAATACTATGTACACCGTAGTTAAACATCAGGCTAACAAAATTGAATGAAGAAGGCGTGTGAGATAGTACCGGGTTGCGTAGACTGATACGAAGACCTACTTTTCCGAACACGCACGATAAAATAAGAAAATTCGAATAGTAGCTTGAGGACCATGAAACAGCAACATAGTGCTCGTGATTTCGTAATATTTATCTGTATACGTTTAACATTGCAACAAAGTGTATGACGTTATCTTCACCTATGCTCCTTACTATAGAAATTGTTTGTTAAAAGTACGAAACTTTATCGCAAAAAATCTATTATGAATGAAGCATTAATTTATTCAATGACAACTGCCCCTTTCCGCTGACGATGCGACGCTTTGAAAAGTTGTTAACGCGACTATAAATACCGATGAAATGTCATCTTCGTGAAGGAAGCTCCGCACTCGATTTTATTCGACTCTTTGGTTACATGTTTTTTTATCAACTTCCTTTCGTGATTAGTCAGTGTGAAAGAAATAAACGGCAATGGAGGAACGGGAACATTACATCATTCAAATCTTAAATCGCGAAATGAAACAGCACGCCTTTCCAAATCATACTTAAATATTTGATACTTCGCTAATCTTTATATCCGTGAAAAACAAAAATTCTGGATTTGGAAAACTAATATCTTCCACATAAATTAATCTATGTAATTTTATCTTAAAATCATCTTCGCGATCCTATTACTACAGTTTCATTTTGGGAAAATTTTCCACAAAAATAGATAAGGGAATCTGATCGCAGTAACTGAAAAATTTCTCCCTCGTATTTCGTCACGAGCCAAGAGCACAGACGTTGGAATGCTAACGCGACAAACTTATTCTCAAGAATTGAAAAAAGACAGATTCGAACACGGTGGCTACGGCCAATAGAAATAAAGGCAGCCATAACGGAAGAAAGCCTCATCCAGCTCGATGGAAGATAAGAGACGAAACCGTCGCGTGAAAGATCTACGAAAGTAAATAGGAAACAGGAAAGAATATCGAACTTTTTTCTAAAAAAAAAAAAAAACCAGCGCATATTTAGTTGCTGGCATACTAGAAGATGGAATTCGGTTTGTTAATAACTCGGAGATGATACATCGGATTGCTCAACGTGTTCTGTATCTTTCACATTCTTACACGTGTTACGTTGCTCGCGTACAATGTAGTTGCGTAAGACTTTATAAATTGGATGAATCGCGGTTTTCGAATTGACGTTAGGCCGCGAAAAGGGCTACAATGAAATATACTTACGTGTAAATATATCGGACTGATGATTCTAAATTTGCAACACTCTGCAAGCAATAATATCCGCAAAAGATCTGCGGCTCCACGGGCGATGAATTAAAAATCAAATATAGATCAAGTACCAATATAGATATTAGGTAGAACTACGTTGAACTTTGGGACAGGAAACGGCGCATAGACGAATAAGGTAAACACGGAGGCGCCAGTACGTTTCGGGTTATTCATGGGGTTGACACTATAAACTGTTGGAGCTTTCACACAACGAATACATACTTCTACTCAGCCCTTCTAGGCACTGCCATTTCCAGACAGCAGCAGTTAAAGACTGAAGAGTAACGCGTGCGTGCGTGTGTGTACGTGCGTGCGAGGTATGTATAAGAATTACGCAGCGCTACTATCGATTCGGAATTTACGATTCGGGCCGAGATGAATGAGCTGAAATCGCGGATTGTTCTAGGAGAAACGGTCAATAATTAACCAATGCATAGAATCATCGGAAGCTGGATGTATTGATTTATCTTTTGCAATGATTCACTGACGTTATCCGCGCATGCCGCGTCACATGTTTAAAAATCTTACGTCCAAAACGTAACTGAACGAAATTCATTGGCATTTAACGTACTAAAGTAGCCTAAGTATACAGTTTACGTACATACAAGAACGATCAGCATTTCAGAATTATATGATTTAAAAATGTATTGACCAAATTTCACTCAAATTCGAATTCTATAAACTGGTAAAGCACGAGCACGTGGTTGACGACGACGCGACGTTCCCTGTCCACGCGGCTCGTAAGGGACGTGCGAGGGGACTCACCCCCGCACCGGTAAGTGGTTGACTCTTGTCTTATCTTCGCGCGTCGCGACATTCCACGTTCTCACGTTCCGTAGATACGCAGCGCAACGTAACGGTCGTTCTCACGATCAAAAATCCTAAGCAAATTACAGAAATCGTAACGATAGCAACTAAATCAAGGGAAAGCGATTTATTCGGACGGCCCGTGTTTGAACAAAGGTCGTGCTAGACTCTCACCGAAAACCATTCCCGCAACGTGACTAGCGCCCAGGTTTTTTTTAGCTTCGAACCGTGGCATGAAAAACGAGCAACAAGTGTTGCGTCCTTCGATCTGTCGTCATCGAAAAGCAAAAGCGGCAAATTATATTCACAGCTGCTGCTAACAAGTTAAGGGCATATTCTTTTTGTGAAGATTTGAGTATTCGGAAAGGTGCATTGTCGGCGTGGATTCTTTACTCACCGACTAGGTGCTGACCTCCCACGAGAGAAGCTTGGAGCGACGGGAGCAATGAAAAACCGAGTACGATACGGATCCACGTGCCGGAAGCGATTATTAACGAATCTGTCCAGTTTCCTCCCTTTTTATTTCTTGTATCCCTACGAGAGCCGGCCACACGAACGAGTACTAGAGACACGACTGACGCGTAGGGCGCACGGAGAAACACATACCAGTTGCCGCGGACAAGTTCCGACTAAATACTCGCGTGAGCGTAACCCAACGGCGACTCGACGAATCGTCGCGTCGAACAGGCAAGCGACCGTACCACTCCGAAACTCGATGGTAAGTCAACCTCGGCTGTGCTGTGGACCGACCAGAAAAGTACTGACACGACTGGCGGACACACATACGAGTGGGCACCGACAGAGGAGTCGGTCGCTGCCGAGGCCGAGCCCTCAAGGAAATATGCCCGTCTCTTCTCTTGGGGGGACTTCGATGGAGCCCCGTTTCACATCGACCGCCACCGCCACCGACAGCTGCCACTATAGGCTCTTCCAACAACGCTCCTGCCGCTACGATCGGCTTATCCGTATGCACACAAAGAGAGGGAGGCTATGGCTGTACCGTGCTCACGAGCGAGACACGACGCGCGGCGCGGCGTCGCGTCGCACCCGCGCCACGCCGGCTACCTAGGACGCCCAGATGCAAGTCCGAGAGCCTGTGAGTGAACAACTGGACAGGATTCATTGCTATCTACGAGTTTATATCAACCCCACGAAACGATGACAGAGCTGTAACTACGCTACGTATTCCAGGAAACGTATTACGCTTCGACGTAATTTCTGTATTTCAAACGTACGGTCTGATTCATGTTGAGTAGCCACTGATTCATTCAAAATGAAATCTTTGAAATTAACTTCCTCTTCGTAGATCTGGTCATTATTTAGTTACTTATTATTTGAAATTGTTTCAACACAGGAAAGACATGAAACTGCAATAAATACTATAGGACAGGAACGATTTTCCTAGAACGGCTGTAAAAATTTTCCAATGCGCCCTGTTTATGTTGGCCGTACTTCCCTCGCATAAAACCTTGGTGAAGGATCGCAGGAAAAGGAAAGGAAGGAAAGAGAGAACGACATTAAGTGGACGCGGTAAGAGAAAGTGAGATCGGAAGGCGAATGAGAGGGCGGATGGTTGAAAGAGAGGGGGAGGGAGGACGAACCCTGAGAACTCACGAAATCACGAGCTCGGCGTCCAACACGAGGTAGTCACGAGTCTAACCGATTATTCCATATTGCTTTTAAAACGAGTAAAGCTCTCGATCGAACAGCTCTACATGTCACTTTACAACGCATTCCAAATAAATAAAAAATAACGCACCTTGTACGAACGTTCCTAGCAATGAAGGTATCCTATCGTTTTGCGGTGAAAAATCAGGCTGACCTTGACGAACTCGCATGAGATAGCACCACGTGGTTGAAGATTCTCACTTTTACTCGTCAATTGTCATCGCGAGCGCGTATCGCCGGGTCGTTGTTCCTGACGGTGGCGCCAGACTAGACCTCGCGAAGAGTCCAATCCCGGTTATCCAGCTCCGTCTCTCTCGCTCTCGTCCTCCGATCAGCGTCCGCTGCGCGTCCCGAAACATGAATGGAATGCTTCCTCCGACCGCCGATGTACGCGAGAGACGACGCCAAATGGAATGGGCCGGGAGAGTCTCCGCTCCAGGGACGGACTATTGTGTACGGACCCTTTCCTAGAGCGTATCAGCAGGCATCCATGGTCATCCCATGGGCCTTTCTAAACGTCCCTTTTTTGTCCGGTCGAATTTCCGAAACGGTAGAACGCGCAGCTTTGTACGTCGATGCCACGAATAATATACGATATACGTGACTTAAAAGAAAAGCTGTAGTCCTGTCGTGCACGACTTTTGAATATGTACTTCGTTACGTGTTCTGTGCAGTAGGATGAGCAGTTCGAAAGATCTTACTTTTTAGTTTATTTTTAGTAGTTTTAGTTTATTTTTGTAGTTTATTTTTTTCCTCAGTTTTCGTGCATCAAACGTAACTGTCAATTTCCATTGGTTTCATGTAATTGTTTACAGATATAGTGAGCTTTGTTCAGCTGCTTCACGCTTCAGATGGAGACATTTTTTTTTTAATTAGAAGATGTTCGGCCTCGGGATTAAACGAGACGTCACTGGTGGCGGGATAAAGAGGAGAAGAGAAAGAAAATCATTTCGCGCATCTGCGTGTGACTAACAATAAGAACGTTCGGTTTACACTTTTACAGTAGGATGATTATGAGTATTTTCATCCGCGTCGTTAGTTATTCAAGCGTGTACGAACTTATCTCCGGTAGCGATGAAAAGTAGCAGTTTTCTGCAAACACGATTGCATAGGGTATTTACCTACCTTGCAGTGAATCAATGCCTGCTCATCGTTCCAACAATCGCCTCCGATCGGAATCTGTGCACGTTGCCAAGCGCGTGACTAATTAGGGAAGTATATATAGATAAAAATCATTTTTCCTGTGACTCGATGCTCTCGTAGAATAGATTAGCAGTGCTGCGATCTTGCTGCTCGAATATTTCAGTAAACATAGTTCGGTTAAAAAGTAGCAGTCCGATACGGCTGTTAACGTGCACGCCAAACAGTTGGCGGTCTTAGAAATATTTCGTGAAAGGAAATACGAGGACATTCGGAATAGAGGGGAACGAGTTCCGTTATGTACCGTGTAACTAGAATTCGATGTACCGGCGAGTCGACTATTGTTTCGTTTTACGGATGGCCATTAAAATGACCTGACCATTGGAGGAAAACACATAGTTTGACCGCTTTTCCGGGAATTTTTAAAAACCTGTTTGTTCAACGCGGTAGATACATTTTATCAAGAATGTAAAAATTACCTGCCTCGAACGGAAAAGACGTTTGAAAACGTATAGAAGAAAAATAGGTTGATAAAATTACCATTTCCTTTATGCACTCTAAAATTTAGTTCCAACTAGTTCGATACCGCGTGCGCACCTGGCCAAGCTTCTCAATAGACCTGCGTAGAATATTTTGAGAGGAGTGAAGCAAATAGAGAGGAGTGAAAAGCAACGAACACAATGAACCGATTGTAACCACGAGGGAGCTGAGGAATGCCACGGAAACGTATATTCTGACTGCTTATCATCGGCGGTAAAACATCGCGCATATCGACCCCGTCAGCCATTCGCGATTCATGTCGAATGAACCGCTAAAAATAATCCCGACCTTTTAGACAACTTGTTGTAATTATTCCGATAATGTACACGGTATAATAGCCGAATTGTCTTCACTCTCGTGGAGAGAAAGAAGTTTCTATCACGTATATGAGTCGAGCACGATTGCCTACATTCTGATTTTATGTAACCGACACGAAGTTCGGAAGGGAAAAAGCCGACCTCAGTAGAGGGGTTATTTCGAAAAGTTGTGCGATAAAATCGGAGGCGGTGAATAAATAAAAAGGTGGGCGAAGCGACGGTGTCATAACCGGTCGGGAGTACGATGAACCATGAGAGTCCTCGGAACGACGGACGAATGGGACGTTCCATTGGTACGCGGTGTTAATTATTACTTTCATGCAGAGCTAGGTCTATTGGTCGGCTATTTGCGGAACAGGAACGAGAGTCGAAGGTATTGATAGATTTGTGACCACCGACTCCTAGGTTTGTCAGGGCCTTATTGTCGAGACTTATGGCTGCCAACGTGGTCTTCCCCGACTGCTCCAAAACGCTTTCAGGCTCACCAAACTAGACGGCAGACTGGTTTTTGCCCAATTTAGAACCCCCATTGTTTGGCCCGGTTTGGAATGAAAATAGAGAATTGAGAAGAACCGTATCCTGGCTGTTGCATAGGGAAACGCGGATTAGACGGACGTATCAACAGCGCACGAGTTATACATGCAATATACATCTGTATGTTTTTGACTATATTGATCATATTTTAATTGTTTCTTTCCTCATTTAATGTACTTAGGATGAGTTGATTTTGTCTCGATCAATAGCTCCCCTTTTACAATGCAATACACTACCATATTAATAATGATAGTGAAATTGACAATCGTACACGCTTTGCGGTCAGTTTATCAAATAGTAATACTTGAATATTTACGTGATGGACAAACAATGGTTTGAACTTGAAACATTTTTGAATGTTTGAAGTCTACCGACTGCAGAGTGCTGGTAACTTGGTTATCGACCAAAGGAACCTGTGTTTCCAGTATTTAACGATTATGCGCACTACTTGATCAATAGCAGATTAGACTAAAGATATTTTGAAACTGCGACAAATACACTTTTCAGTTTCTATTTAAATTATAGTTTGTTAATGAACCGAACACCTTAATAGTAAATTGAATGATAAGTCAGGTAAAAAATTATAAGGGAACATGGTAATTTCAGACGTGTTTCAATCAAACTTCTCTTTTAACATGTTATAAACAATATTATTTTTTAGTAACATAAATTCAAAATTTAGTTACTTACTCAACTGGATAAAATTTATTATATTCGCAGGAAAGAGCAATACACAGTTTAAAACATATCGGAGTTCTTTGAACTGATTAGAATAATGAAACAATTTTTATTCTATTATTCTAACCCGGATGAGGATGAGTTACTGACCGAATAATTTCATGGATACTTGCCCAGGGGACTGTCCGTTATACAGAAGCGCACCTTTAATTTTCTATGCGCGTTGTGCTGCAACTCACAATCGGACGAACCCAATAAGCTCGTCAAAACTCAAAACGACGCAAAAAGGTGCGACCGCGTTACGTGAGGTCAATGGGTAAATAGTGTTTGCTAAGCCGATGAACGCTGTCGAAGAATCCTAAGTGAAATTTTAAAAAAAAGTCTGCGAACGACGCGAGGACTCGGGGCAGAGAAGAAGGAAACGAATAAGAATTGTTCAAAAATACGTTAGCGAATTCAGTTCAGGATTCTCTACTTTTATACGAATTTAAGCAGATTCGATGCGCGTCTACTTTTTTATATCAAGATGGTAGCGTGAAACACGCGGTGGCGAATGAAATTGAGGATTACGGTGCATTCTCTGCGGAACGTCACGAAGATCAATGTTGCTCGTCTGATCGTGAAGGCAACCCCGCGCATTCCAGTCTGGTTTTACCATACTGAGAAAGAAGAAGGAGAAAGAAGAAGAAAATGAAGGGTCGCAGCTGTGTACAGCAACGAGAGAGCGTTACTCAGGGTCTGAGGTCTGAGACCTGAAAGAACGTTCAAGACTCGTACAGAAACTCTTTCTCCATGAGATTCGCACCTGTTAGACTTTCATGAGCTCGCAATTCCCTCAGTTAATTACTGTAATCGTACAAACAGTTGTCGGATGACATTTAAAAAAGCATAATGCACTTCTGTCTTTAAAAAAAGCCGAAATAAATCGATAGATAACAGACCAAAGATTTTTTTTTAATCACGTTGTTAGGATCATACTGGTATTCCTGAACCCACAAAACTACGTTTTTGCGTGCGATCATCTTGCACAATTGCCCGCATCTAAGGAAATTAGTCATTGTACTGTTCTTCGAAGAATATACGTTTCCCTTTCGCAACGACAAGATCAAAAAACGTAGCGCAGGTGGAAAATCGACGGCCGTACAGGTAGCGCACGCTTCGATGCAGAAATTGCGGACAAGGGAGGCTGAGGAGAAAGAGGAAAAGAAGAAAGGTGTATGTACCTTGAAGATGTATGAGGCCGCGAGCCAGGACGAAGGTTCCGAAAGAATGGATTCCCCAAAGGATCGGAAGGTAGGTCGAGGTAAAGTCAGCCGTGAAAGACTAAGAGGAGAAAGAAGAACAAGGAAGAAGAGACGGAGGAGGTGTGTGTACGAGGAGGAGAGGAATGTCGAAGTAGAGAAAGAGGAGACAGATTGGAGAAAGAAATTTGAAACAAGAGAGGGGAGATCAGGATTCGAGTGGACGAACGGTAGAACCTAGCCTGGTGGAAGCCACGAAGACGTGACGTATACACTCCAGAAGAGCATAGTATAGTCAGTATAGTGCACCATGGTGTAGCATGGGATAGTTAAAGTGGGAGAAACTGTGTATGACCGGCCTCAAACGTAAGCCAGTCCCGTGTGAACGACCGTGAAGAGTACCTCGATAAAACCTTGAGGGATTTCATTCTCTTTCCTCGAATTCATATTTTAACTTCATTTAAGATTAATCGAGCTAGTTTCTCAACATCCAGTGGGAATTGTCATGCGAATCTTCGATGATACATAGAATTGAGTTATGGTTGTTAGTTCTCACAAACATTAGAAAGTAAGGAGGTCCTGTCAGCGAGTGCCAATCCTGTGGAAGATTTATGACACGCTCTAAACGGATTTATGGGGTCGTGTAGTGTACGAGACACAAGTGTAGCTTTGTGATACAAGGTGAGGTGATCGACGAAAACTGAGTAAATCCCGTGAGAAAAGGTCGTAGAACTAGGAATCACGATGTAAAAGAAAATTCCCATTAAGAATAGAGCGTACGCTTGGAATAGACGCGCATTAGTTGTATCCCAGTTTCGTGAACTTTGAACGTTTATAAAATCCGATTTCTAGTGAAACTTCCTGCTTAATAAGGACACGTCGCGTATCTCTGTACAGCGATCGGCCCGCATTGCGAGGCACGGTGAAATATTAGTACCACGCGGCACATGAAACCACGAGAGAATTGGAGAGGAAGTCTTCGAGGAAGAGGTGTAAAATTCTAGTGAAAAGAAGGTGACGAATTGGCGGAATAAGCACGTCGCATCGAGCAGTAAGGCTGACGCCGTACACCGGACCTTACCGCGGCCAAGTAGGTCAACCGGCGTGCGCGAGAGTGCGAGACCGAATAAAAGAGAAGAAAAAAAGGCAGCCGGTGGAAGGATAAAACGAGGGAAGGAAAGAATGGTGACACGGGGGCATTTCCACGATGCCCGACGTTTTTACTCGGCATAGGTTTGCGATCCAAAATGGCGACGATCGTTTGGTATCGTGGCACGTTTCACGAAGATAAAGACTGGTCCAGCCGAGAGCACTCCTGAAGGATATCCTTCAAAGTGTCCTTGACATTAGTCTGACCTTGATCAGGACGAGGTACATCTCTCGAGCGCGCCGCGCCGAAGGAACCAGAATGGTAGGGCGCGTGGCGTCGAAGGTCCTACTGACCTTGTCGCTTCAAATTCTATTAGGTAAGTAGTTAAATTCTGCTCAAGCCTCAATATTTCTTACTTGAGATCGAATAGTGAGTTTAAAACGCGATAAGATCCCGGTACCATTAATTAAAGGCTTTATGTGTCTGCCTATAATTAAACCGTGAGATTAGGCTTCCCGTGAACGCGGTACACAATTCCTCTCAAATATAGTTCAGTATTCCGATCGAGAAGATAACTCTTGTTCTTGTTAACGAAAAACTTCGTATATTCCACCTGGTGCGCTTACTGGCCGATCGCTGAGCGTACATAGATACGTCGCGAAGATCGTCGCTAGCCGTAGCACGATGCAAATACTCGACGAATTAATGCGTGAACCTGTTTGATGGGCTTTCGGCCGCGGCCACGTGCGGTCGAGTTTTAAACCGGTATCTTGACCTCTGTCGAAAATTTCATGACGTTCCAACGGCAAGATCGTGAAGACAAAAAGCGATACCTATACTGTTTCCAAAGCTCTCAACCGGTCTACCATTAACGATCATTATCGCGGAGTAATCTCCGATTTATATCCGTAACTGCCGTTTCTCCAATCAGACAAGGAATTTTAATATCGATCTGCTACAGATTCTGATTTGTTCTTACGAATATTTTATTCGACAGAAAAAGATCATTAAACAGCAACGGAAATCGATGATAGCCAATGATTTAGCGTTTCCATGTCGCGGATATGTAAGTAGGTGATATAAGTCCGGTTTTACATTTACGTCTAACACTGACCGAGCGAAGTGTATAAACAATTTACTGTGGGAATCCAGCAAATGCGACGACAAGCTGCGGACTAGAGTTAGCTTTGCAACGTGGAAAAAAGGAAAACGAGAAGTTCGTCGACCCGCCGAGAGGCAACGCGCTTATAAATATTTAAAACTGGAGTAAAGCTCGGTGTAATAAACTCCTCGCACGTACCGAGGAGTCATCGGTTTTTCCGTTGAGCGCGTCGCGTTAATAAAGCTTAACTAATTGCGAGAGGGGAAAAATGAAATGAACGGAACCACGGATTGTATCGCCTCGCAATTTACAAAACGAAACACACGTCGCGTTTGTTAAAGACGACAAGAGGAGAAAGCTGCAGGTATGACGTGCATTCGCAACCTGGCACGTATCTCTGACTTCAGGATTTTCACATCTCGGACCCACATGACTGTTAGAAAGCGTCAATAAAAATCTATGCTTTCACAGTTTACCAACCGATCATCAATTCTGTACGCCGAACCATACGATTGAAAAAGAAAAGAAATGTTGATTGAAATTAAAAACTAGGAAGTAGTAACCATTTTATAGATGTAGGCAGTTCATTGACTTATGTAGGCGTGGTTTGCTTGGCAAGGCCTAAAAGTAGTCAATGCCGCATATGATTAAAGAAATCCAATGTTCTTCCATTGACGTCATCAAGCTTACATCGTTCAAAAACCAAATTACGTTTTCCTAAAATCTGAGTGTCTCATTTTTTTTTTCTCTGAGTCACACGTCCAGTGTTGATAATAATTTTACTTCTGATCCGGACTCGTTTACGCAACGAGAGGAATTTGCATGAGACACTCACCGTCATCGGTAATGCGGATGAGCAACGGCACAAAGGAACGTATCCGGTACAGAGTTTCGTCACTCGACTTTCGCCCAACGTTGTTTGTGAAAGTGTCACGAAATTGCGTCGCACGCGGTAGAACAGAAAGCCGATTGGTTTCTCATCTGCGATTTAGTCCCTTGCAATAAGAGTAAAATTTATTTGTAAAATATATTCATCTGTAACAAGAAACCGTTTGTCATACGTAGCATGATGATAAATTAATATTAGTGATGAGAACGATCTTCAAACTGACACCGATTCTTCTATTCCTCTTAGAACCAAGTGTCGAAGGTCGAACGGTTGGCCCAACACACCTGTCGAATTTCACGTTCGAGATACTAAATGTCACGTTTACCAGCGAAAAGAATAAATATTGGGCTGGAATGATGTACCGTTAACTCTGCCGTTACCGCCTCGAGAGACAGTGCGTAGCACTACGCTTCCACGAATAAACACCTTCGACATTTCTTTCTTCTTGTTCGCAGTCGTGTTAGAAGCTGTTGAAATTGCGTCACGGCATCAAACGATGCCACACGCGTCTTTAGGTACAGACATGCATGTATATTAAATCGACACGTTCCAACGCGACTCGCGATTTCCTGTAGGCGCATCGCGTATATTGATTTTCTTCTTGCTCGGCTCTAAGCAATCAATAAAGCACCGTAATCGATAGTTCTCGAGGGTAAGAAGCGTATCGCTTTGCGCCGACAAAAGGGGTATAGAACATGGGGAGGCTTTATTGGAAATGTGACACATTTATCCTAATAATGTTCCTTCATTTATCTATACGCATATAGATACGTTCGACGTATGATATGATTAATTCTAAAATCCACAGTTGAAACTAGTCTCGAGTATCGTTAAGAGAATTCTTCTGCAAAAGACAGAACTGTGATAACCCGTTACCTCGCGTGGCGCATGCTGTTTACCGTGAACTTCACGCGCGGATCTTGTAACACTTGCATTTTCTCGAAATTACTTTTCGCGAGAAACGGCAAGAGCACTTGAAAATTTTCCCTTGAGGAACATGACTCCACGGTAATCTAAGTTTTCCCTTGCTCCCTGTTACGAGCGCGTAAAAAGCGCCGAGACTAAAATGTTTCAGATGGTATCAATTAACGAAGTAAAAGTAGCTTCGTTGCAAAAGAGTAATTAAAGCGGAGAACGCTTCGCTAATTATTTCGGGCAATGACTTCGGGCGGTGATTACAGGCGAGAGACAGAGAGAGAGAGAGAGGAGAGCCTTGAAGCCGTTAAATGATTCAGGACACTAAGGTGTTTCGAACTTGACCAAGAGACTGCATTCCGTTCATTGCGACAGGATCAACCATGCAATTCACCTACATTCTCGCGGGATCCCTATCCGTTACTCTCACGTTAGCAGGGTTATGGTGTATACGCGAACACCGTTATTCGTTCGCGGCATGCGAGCCGCGATTATAATTATTAATTCCACGACGCCGCGATCCAAATAGGAAACGAAAGTCCCGGGCAACAACGCGTACACGCTCTAACTGGTTTCGCGGATCAAATCTACCGGACAAAATCTAAGCGATTCCGAGTCACGCGATCTCGACAATGTAATCAATTGATCGACGGATCGGAAACAGGAAAAAACCGCCCTTGAAGCGATCACTATAATTTCTATCGTGAACAAGTGTAACGCCGCGTCAAGCTGCCGATAGAATTTGACGTCGGCCTTTCAACGCTCCTTCGCCAGTCAACATTAATAACAGCCTTATGATATTCCTGTACGGTCAGAACTGTAATATCAATAACGATAACTCATCGTTTGGTACAGTCACGCATCACTGTAATTTCTCCATTATAAACAGGAAAATTAAAACAGGATGGATCGGAGGATCGAGTTTTAGATCGTTTTTCCAAAAACGAATTGACTTGATCTAAAAGACCGATTTCGCTGGACAGCGTGTTTTTCTAACATTTTCAGGGGAATCAAAGAAGGAACATCGAGAGCATGATGTTCGACGAGTAGAACGAAGCACCGGTCAGCTTAATTGCCACTACAAACGAGCAACTGCTTGAAAATCGTGTCGCTTTGTACAGTTCTTAATGAGCAATTAGCAATAGATTGAGGCTACCGCGGTCCACAGGAAATGAAAAACATTACTCATTGAAATTTTGCGATCGTTCCCCATCACCTCTTGAAGAAGCATCACGCAATATATTTATCGAACACGGTGCATTCGATGAATGAATATTCATAGCTTTTAGGGGATTAAACGGTACATAATGGATACTTAATTACCAACGAATATTTGTAAGAATATAAATTACGAAGAAGTGGTTACGTACCGTAAAAACGAAGCAACTGACGAATAAAAACAATTAGATTTCAGTCAATTGACTGCTCGTCTGGCTTTACTCGTAATCCAGCCATTAATGAAACGAACAAGCCCCGTTAGATCGCCGTTTTTATTATCCCGTTAACGACAGAAACTGTCTCGGGGCACGGCTATTCCTCGAAACAGTCGGTCAAAGACGGTGAAAGGTTTGAAAGGAAGGAAAAAGTTCGCAGGAAAATGATACTATAATATGCACACTTTCTACAAAACAAGAGCCGAACGTGTCGTTCGCGGGCTGATGACTTTCGACAAGAATCGAGACACGCCGCGGGCCCGTGGCGTGCACGATAGGTACGATTAATCATGTCGGTTAGTATTCCAGGTTTCTGCGGCGATATTTAGGACACCGATCGTTACTATCCAGCGGCGATAATCTATAACAGTGGGGCGGGAGTTTCACTTAAATTGCTTCGCGCGTCGTTGAATTGTTGCATAGAAATCTCCCATTGTTTCTGTCCCGTCTACCACAGAATTTCGATGCAACTCGCGCCGGCGGACGAGATCGTAAAGCTGTCGCAGACACGCGAATGCCGAACGGCGGACAGTAAAAGCGATTAAAGCACGAAAGTCGGGGCGTGAAATCGGCCGGGGGTAAAATCGTAAACCGCGGACGATCACGTCATAAACCGCGTAATCAGCGAGCGAAGATTAAAAGAAAATTTACGAGATTAAATCGGTGGCTCGCGGTGATCTCGCCTATCCAATCGATTTCTGTCGGAAACCTGGGAACCGATGTACATTTTTTCGTCATCTTTCGTATGGAAGATGGGATACGTGGGATGAGCAGCGAGAATACCAAAGTACGAATCAGGAAGAAGTAGTAATTTTATACGCGTCACGTCCACGATTGGTCAAACCACTCGATACCGGCTTTGAGAATGTCAACCGTTCGAGTACCGTTTTCCTTCCCGCGGGTCGGCCGTGGATCTTTTCGATTTTTTGCTACTGATCGCGACCCGTTCATGAGTATCGACAACGTGACGTTTCTCGTGCTAAACCAGGTGATTTAAACGAGTACCTGATTGATTGAACGTCCACGGAAGCCTAAGATCGCATTCTGCATTACGCTGAGCAATCTTCCATTTCCTGCATCGAAAACCTTGTTTTTAATGAGGAATTTAGAACAGGATTTCAATTGCGCACAGGTGTCTCGGCCATTCAAAACGATCAAACTTCTTCTCGTTCGTCTCGGGAAGACATAATTCTCAGCGCTAGCGCGTACACAGGACCAGAAAGAACGTCCAACGCGTTTCACCGTGATGGATCGCCAAGTTTCCAGAGAACTGTTCCCGCGTTCCAACTCGAGAGCTCGAAAAGCATCAATAACTATGATAAAGACGATATAAGCTACGAAGATGGAAACGATAGGCACGAGGAGCCTCTCGATGAACTAACTTCTTCGAAACATATCGATCACATGGATGGAAACAACATCGAGCCTTACGTCAATGAGTATAATTTGTAAGTGAATCCAATTATGTTTGTTTGAACATCCACAAAAATTGTGGTCTTAAAGATAGACGGATAGACGGAAGGATTTCCTTTTTTAATGGACAGGTTTTCACCAACGGTCAGCAAATCGGGGGAAGGACGAGGGGCTCCGCAGGGACCAAAACTCTTGTCGGAGCCCCATCATCAGCTGGTTGGAATGTCGAACCAACGGGCACAGTATTCGCAGGCATTAGATCAACAAAGACAAGCACGTCAAGAGACCCCGAGGATCTATAGCGAGCACGCTCCGCCGCCTACCCTGCAAACCGCAACTCCTGGACAACGGCAAGCAAATCCTGACATACAGGACATCATCACGGGTATTGTCAAGCTATTGAATGGGAACGTGAATGTTGCTGCCAATACGGTGAGACCTCTGAGGCCGATACAAGCCACTAGGTACGTCGAATATGCGAATTGCGTGTGATTCACGATATCGTCCATTGTTTGAACGCGTTGAACCATTATGAACGTGTAATGTCCTTTTCTAGAATTAACAACAGAGGACCGCCAAGAATCTCTGACGTCCCGCCATTGCCACCCGACTTTGACACCCCCGGAATGAATCCACCTCCACCACCGGATCATCCTTATCCCTTCGAGAAACCGCCGGCACCCGACAGGCCGATGATCAATCAATTGCCACCCGAAAGACCGCTTAGACCTTTTGTAAACGGTATTCCTTTACCAGAACAAATCGTTCCACAATCGAATCGTCCGTGGACTTGGAATCGACCAGGTAACATCGCTATATACTATTTTCTTGAGTTTTTAATTATCATTCTTAATGATTTTGTGTCTTCAGGTGGAAATAGACGACCAATACCTCCGTACAAACCGCTACCGCCATCCTCAGATTCCACTTTCAATCAGGAAAAAGAACAAGAAGACAAACGTATAGACAAACCTCAGATCGATGTGAAACCTGAACATCCATCAACGGAGGAATCCTCTACAAAAAAGGATGAAAGCGAACCGAATGAAACTACTACGAATGCTTTAACGAATATAACCAAGAGTCAAGAGGAGAATAACAATCAAAAAGTGAAGGTTAATTCGAAAACTACGGAAAAACCAATTATCGAAAATTCGACGAAAGATTCAGAGCCTGAAAAGTCGACTAAAAAAGAAAATAAACATCAATCTCCGTTCAAAGAGAATAAGATCAATAATGAAAATACGTCGATCCCAGCGATGGATGCTAGCGACTCTAACAAAGCGAACATTACGAAACACGAGGATTCTCCAAAACCTGTAATACCATTAGAGGTTCCAATAAAACCGACGAAAACGTCGAAAATCAATGATTCTCAAAGGTCTACTACGAGCGACAACCTCCTGAACAAAGATAAGACTGGCAGCAAAGAAACTGTTTCCAAGACGTCGAGCAAATCTCGTTCCACATCGACGTTGAATATCGAGACTAGTTCATCGGTGCAAGTAATTGAACCGACAACGAGAAGAACCATCGTACAATCAACTGCGATTCCTACGAGCAACGGACATAGCAGTACGAAAAATGTATTGAACACGGTAACTTTGGAGCCAAGTAAATCACCTAACTTGGAAACTACAGTCGCATCGAGTATTCCAACTCCGACAGAGAATTTGCCTTCGACTCTTCTGAAGACCACAACGACCACGGAAACAAGTATAGCTCAAAGCCCGGCTTCGAATACGTTCTCTAAGAATTCAGGTAGGTTGCGTTTCTTTTTTCATTCGATAAGTTAATATGGCATTCAATCTATAATGAATTTCTTCACGCGGCCTCGAGGAACGAGTATGCTTAATTAATTTCCTTTGTGGATGCCGGTAAGCTGTCATGCTCAATTAATTTCCTTTGTAGCTCCGACGGATCGCTACGCTTACCGGCCTCGACCTGGGATCGTCCTTGACGATACCTTGGATTACACGGGAACCCAAGGGTTGGCTACTCAACGACCTTACGCACCGCCGAGACATCCACCTCTTGGTGATATTTTTGATGTCACGGTCTCAGCTATCCAAGGCCCTGGTGGTTCAGGAGGTTCAGGTATAAACATTGATTTTTGACACAAAAATTTTACTAATGCCTCTAAACTCCGTGATATTTAATTTTGCAGAAGGCGTTAGAGTGCCGGTAAATGGAGTAAATGCTGATGTGATTCTAACATCAGCTGTGGAGGGAGAGGGGTTCGTAAGCATCGATGGGAAAAGAACATACTTGAATCTGTTCGAAAATTCAGATCGAACTTCAACCCATGTGCAAGCTCAACCTCAACCGACGAAGACTCAACCACCGGCCGTTGTTGGCACAGGGTAAGCATGTTTAAAAATATAAATCAAACTTCCAGAATTATGTTTTTTTTTTAGATTTTTATATGTTTAACTTTTTTGCATAGATTCGCAGTTGCACAGCCGGATCAGCCAACGGCAACTCCTCGACCTAGTGGACCGATTCGAAGACCAACTTTCCACAGAAGACCAACTCAACCCCCCGTTAGAATCGACACTTGCATCGTGGGTGACACGAGTACTTGTGATATCAGCCAACACGAAGCTTGCGCCACGGTTCAAGGTGTATCTGCTTGTCACTGCAAGCCAGGGTATGCCAGGCTACAGCATTCTTTGCCATGTAAAAGTATGTGAAAGATGATTTTATACACGGAAACTATTGATTGCTGAATAGACTTTCAATGAATTACAATTCTTTCAGAAATTATCAGCATCGTAGTATCGATGAGAGTCGACAAGATTTATGATAAAAAAGTTGTCTGGGACCGAGGATTCACCGATAAAGATTCTGAACCGTATCAGACTCTAGCCTACGAAGCGAATCGTGCTGTTAGTTAATTCGATTTTAATGTTTCCATTATTTAAACTGCACGGGCAATTGAGATAACATTCTTTGTCTTCAGATCGAATCCGCTATGTCTATGACACCATTTTCGGATGAGTACATGGGTTCCTTCATAAACGGGGTGTATCAAGGGGACGTGAGTCAAGGGCAAGGGGGAGTCTTTGTAAACGCAACTCTGAAACTCACTTACGAACCGAGAACCATTAGACCAAGTTTAGCAGGGGAATTGCAGAGACATTTACTGGGCGTTATTCATAGAAGAAGCAACAATATAGGAAATAGCGCGCTTTACGTCGACAGTCCCGCGGGATCTATATCAAACTTACAAGGTCAGTGTAAAAACAGGAGAACAACTTTAGTTTTTAGTATTTCAGAATTAAAAAAAAAACACATAATTTGCTTTTTACAGACTTGGATGAATGTGCATCTTCTGAATTAAATGACTGCCACTCGTCGGCAGTCTGCACAAACAACTGGGGCGGATTTACTTGCACCTGTCATTCGGGATTAAAAGATCCACATAAAGATGATCCTAATGAATCCGGCAGAAGTTGTATTTCATGTCCCTCGACTTATTGCAATAATCGTGGATCTTGCTCCTATCAGGGCGATCATATGCAGTGCACGTAAGTCTACTGCGCTCAACTGCATCGATATTACAATAACAAAGATTCGTATCTATAACTACCTTTATTTGTAGATGCACTGGCAATTACTATGGTGCTCAATGCGAAGTCGACGGAGAAGTATTGGGAGTAGCTATAGGTGCATCAGTAGCAGCTTTAATAATTATAATTCTGACTTTAGTGTGTCTGGTCATGTGGAGGTAAAGTCTAATTTCTACATGTATAACTTTCTTTGTGAAATATTACAGTAATCAAATTTTATATCACGACAGTCGGAGATGGTCGCGCGAACAAAAATCAGTGGGCTCGCCAGTTTACGGTTACATTCAAGGTGGTATACCTGGGACCCTTCCGGGAACTCTGGCAAGGGTCGGTTCCGTAGGTACTCTTGCTTCCGTGAAACAAGGACCGCCGACCAATTTACCACCCTACATGTGGGCACATTTTGGCGACCACATGGCAACTGCCAACGTATACGCTGTAAGCAGGAACAATAATAGACCCTTATTCTTTTAACCGGGTATAGGGGATCGCTTTCGTTTTACTATACAAATTTGATTCGCTTATTGTCATAAAGATTGAGCCAGGTAATCAAAAGAACTAAAGAATGGAAGAAACGTTCTACTTATTCTGTTCATAACATTTTTGGAACAAGAAGTATTTGCTGTTTCTTGGTTATCTAGACGGAGCCTATGGGTCCAACTAGGCCAAGCTCCGCGGTATTCGGTTATCCGCCACTCAGCGTTCACGGGACATTACCACCAGTACCACTGCCAAGACTTCAAGCTCCAATGAGGCCACGGCAAAGACAGCAGCCAGATCCAGACAGCTCGGATTCTGAGCCGCAAGATAAGGACAGGGCTGATCTGATCCCGCAGAGTAGCGGTTTTCATGTTCCCAGGCCAAAGTCTCGATCATCCTTGGCAGTGAGTTATCGCTTTTCCAATATGTCATTTTTCGCGCTTGACTACTCTCGACGCTCAGTGATGCATCTATTTCAGAATCAAAGCGGAATCTACAATGACGTGGAATACGACCAGGGTGACGTTCACCATTTATCGAAAAACAATATTCCGATGTCTACTTACAGACCATACTATCGGACCTGAAATCCGGGGGATAGTCTAGTTTTATTTCGATGAAGACGTTTGTGACGCGAAAGAGACCAGTGTTATTACTTAGATATTTTTATATGAAAGTGCATCCCGTACTAGTGGTTTAAATAAAATGAAGAAAATTTATCGTTGGAAGAAAATAATGAAGTTAATGCACCTACGTATGTTCGTATCATTGTTTGCATCGATGTATGTCATTTTCAATGTTGCTTAACTTATAGTTAGTTATTTGTTACACTGCGAATATTTATTGTTCTAACTATAGTAATTTAATACTGCGAAAAAGGTCTGACAAACAATATACAGGCTGCAAAGAACTGCAAAACGAAGGGTGCATAATGAAGAATTAGTCTTAAAATAATTTCTCCTTGTAGTTATCACTGCTAGCTATTTTTTCAATTGTTGTTCAACGATAAGCATCGATCAAGATGTAGGTCTTAATCACAGAGAAGTATAAATCGTTTCGAATGGTACTTTCCTATTCTGTGTAATTTTACAATCACATTTCCTGGATACTTATCACTGAACTGTTGAACAACGGGGCAGTACCGTATATATCATGAATGTTATACGAACGTAGAAGATGTTCCTATAATTAACGGACTTGCTTCTTCGGTAAGCATAACATTTTGTCGCAAAGCGAAATGTAAGGATCAAAGGGCAGTACATGTATAAAAAATACTCGATAATGCGTGCATCGCAGGATGTTAATACGATGATTCACTATGTAACTTCTGTAATTATATATTATATATTTTTGCAAATTGAATACAATATACATTTGAAAATCCATGCGCTTCGTCGCTTCTCCCGTTTTTCCTTTTATTCTTCTATAAGGTACAATTGTCAACAAGTATAACCGGATCAAACGTACGCCGAAAATACTGTGCGCATAATGAGCAAAACGTCAAAACCTTGTCATGGGTAATTTTAACAAACATCAAGTATCTCTTTAAAACACGGCAAACGAAAGATGGAAAACAGATAGTACTAAAAAAGTTATCAATTTGGCAATACAAACAGTTAGCGGTGATTGTTCGTACATATTCAGGTAACGAAAGTTCATTGTCGCGTCAACAGATATGTCGACGAAAAAGAATCGATACATAATTCGCTGAAAAATTAAACTTCGATTACCATTTTTTTTTAAGTATCCTAAAATTATATCCTGATTTGCTTTTTCACTGTAATGTTAACGATAAAGGTGGCACCTGAACTTGAGGAAGAGGAGAGAGGACCTTGGAGAGCGTATAGTGATTTGTAAAGATTTAAAAAGTACGTCGATAAAATTCCAAAGCTGAGACAAACGGGGTGCATCATCCATTCATTATAATTGATTATAGACTCGAAAGACGAAGTTTCATAAAGAAAGGTTTTCTTTCCCCTTTTGTAATTCTCAGTGAATATGCGAATATTGTGATAAAAGGTTTATATGGATCTCTTTTTCTTCTCGATCAAAATACATTATGTAAGTAAGTATTTCGCAGAGTGACAATGACAAGAGAATACGTCACCAAACGTCGATAAATTGTATAATTCATCATTTCCGACTAAACTCTCTTATCGGTGTATCGAAATTGATACAATATAATTAAATATATCAATATAATAAATATGAAATGTTGCTAAATATGTATATGTGTACAATATATATATAATAATCATCATCATCTTCATAATATAATAATAATCATCATCGTCATAATATACATATAATAACGTCTTCTGATATATTTAGTAATATTTTGAACCATAAAGAGATTAGGTCTTTTTTTAATTATTTTCTCATTTTCTAGTTTGGTAATCGAAGATTATTATACTTTTAAAAAATCGGTCCCGAGTTTTCGCCATACGATACAATGCCGGTATTCGTGTGAAAGCGACTTGACTATTCCAACATCATCGATCATACTCGTCGATAGAACGACATATACTCGGTGACTGAGTGTTTCGTAGTCGCAGATACAGTTTTTTTTTATAAGTACGTATGCATATAGTAACATGATATTCGTGAATCAGAGGAAAACACATGTCGATGATAGAGACAAAGAGATCAAGTGAATGATTCTGGAAGGCAAAGAGTGGACGAACTCTTAATCTATCGACGCGACCATCGGTTCCTCGTCATTTTCAATCATCTCTGTTTTACGTGATCGATGCACCGATGGCTCGTTTGCGTCCGCTTGTCGATCAAATTTTTCCATCATACTGTTGCGTTCTACGTTAATAACGAGAAACTCAGCAGTGATATCTACTGCTGCCTACGTTAGTCCTGGTGCAAAGGTATTCTCAATAGGATCGTAACAATTTCTATGCCAATACAAGTCTGCGTTTTCGAAGTTTGTTTAAGGTGAACTACTTTAATGTAGTTTAATTGAAAGATACTAAGGAAGTGGAAAGCGGCGAAGAAACTCATTGCGCACGCAAATTAAGTGCCTGCACTAATTTCTGGAAGATTTCAAAGTTTCGAGATTTCGTTGTTAAAATTGTTTATCCGAAATCTAAACGGAGACATATTATGGATATTCGTTGACTCGAATACGATCTTTCGATGTTGGCAATTGGTCGTGCAGGACACGCAATTTCGTATTACATACAATGCATATATGCATGTATATTCGAAATATACGTCCTGATTGTTTTTTTTTTTTTTTTTTTTACGAATACTATCGAGAAAGTTTAAGTTGTCAACAAGCGAACGCACAGTGATTGAGAATCGGTTTCTTAGTATAAACAGTAGACAAGTATAGCGTTAGGTATTCAAAGTAGAAAGTGTAAAGTATCACAAGAATTACAATAATCGTAATAATTACGTTATCTCGCGAAGATCAAATTCTTACTATATCGATTGCACAATAATAATAAGCGCTTTAGCCGCGTCTGTGCATTTGGACGCGTGCTAATATATATATATTCATTAAAGTGATTATTTCTCCTCGAATTCTTTTTTTTTGTGTGTCTGGAAATTGTCCGTAAATAGATCAGTCTTTGACACAATTACAATAATAATAATAATAATAATACCACCGATAGAGCAAAGCCGTGACAAAGATCTTATTTATGCATTATTGTGGTAAACGTATAAGAAGCCGAGAACACACTCATATAACCACGACTCAAAACTTGGAATACGGTCGATAGTTAACGTGTTGCGCATGATAGAGACGAGGGTCTCCGCAAGGCTCTGTAAAAAAGGCTTTTAAAAAGAGGGAAACAAACATATCAGCATAGCCTAGAAATACAACAAGCAAATAGTTATCGAGACTATTGGAAAAAGCAGCACAGCATGATCGTTATTCACACATGATAAGCCAAATCACTCGACTGTAAACTTGCGTATCGGTATATATACAATCTCTCTTTTTTTACTTTTTTTTACCGATACACCCAACAAGGGGAACACACACGTCCT
>SHCU01000001.1:1123997-1212549 GCA_004307685.1 Ceratina australensis
GACTGTAAACTTGCGTATCGGTATATATACAATCTCTCTTTTTTTACTTTTTTTACCGATACACCCAACAAGGGGAACACACACGTCCTTGGGAAAACGATATTCCATAACGATTGTACTACCCGTACGTCCTATTTGTATAAAATTATATGTGTCAACCCAGACAGACTGTTTTTATCACGACACCCACCCCAGTAGTACTATTGTCAAAGGAAAACAGTTTCTCCAACGATGTGAATTCCCCTTTAAACTTTGATTTTTTCTGAACGAATAAAAATAATTTTCAATAACTTTTTAACATGTTTAATAGAATCGTAACGGTGACCAATATTAAAAATGTGCCATCGAGATGCCTTGCAATTGAATTCGATTGAACGTAAGAGCAAAAAAATACGTGCGACACATTTACAGGGGTAATTGTGTAAAAATGGTATGTATAAAAGTTAGGATTGCTCATAGACACGTCGAGTGGTTCCAATTCAGCTATTGCAAAAACCTGGCTGCGATTTTGGATAATTAGCAACAATTATGTAACTGACGTTATTATCGAATCGTTTGTATCTATTATTGTTAATGTCCAATGATTCAACTCGCAAAAAATAACATGCACCTAACCAATTCCCTTAGGCCATACATTGATCTTTTTTCTGACAATTGGAAATTGAAGCAAACAATCATCGTTACCCAGGCGCAACTTACTTAGCGGTTTGCTTATGTCGGCGTCGGTTGCGGTTGGGGCTTACGGTTAGCCGTTGCATTCGCATGCGGCCTATGAAATCGTTCGAACAGTTGTTCTAAAGTCAATACAACCCCAAACCCGGTCCCCGGATCCATGTTAATAAAGGAATCCAAGTTGTCCTTGCAAGCTAGAACGTTTGCAAAAAAAAGAAATCTATGTGTAGTAACAAACGTGAAATGGCAAAGGCAGGGGAGAAAAGGGAGAGGGACAGGGAGACAGACTTCCTTTAATTTACGCAGGCTACATTACCCTTTCTTAATGCAGTTAATAAACGTACTTGGCGTCGAAATCGGTGGATAATCCGGTGGCGTTTTGATCCATGTGCCATCGTCACGTTTCATGTGATGCCGGTCTGACGCAAATTCTCGTAAATACACGCTCGCTGGAACCACTCTGAATCTTCTGTGATGCTCCGGCTGTAGCGCTTCGTCCGATCTGAACGTTTCCATCGCGTATTTCCAGAAATGCGTCGGAAACGGTAACGCGCTATCTAAATCGTATACGACCGCCCTTTCGTCTGGTGCGTAGATAAGTATTACGTGGAAGTCCTATGGATACAAATAATAACGTGTTTGCTTTTCTCCGTTGTTAGTTCTTTCATCGCAAAACAGATTTAGAGAAAGCAGAAGTCGTGGCTTCAGCAACATTCTAATCGCTTTCATTTTTGTCTTTTTTTTTTCTCAACTGACCCAAACTACGAGCTTGTCTTCATCCTTTCCGGCTCGTTGTCGCCAAAGCGGTACGCTACGCCAGGAGTTGCTGACATATGCAACATAGCAATGCTGTAATTCCGATGCGTGTCTGGTCGCTACATCCTGACAGAGCTTCCACACATTTTCCTCGCTAGAATAACACAGTTTGTTCTTGCAGACGAACAGTGTTCCTTCGAGATATCGAACACGCGTTTCAATACATATGCAAAGTATGATGCAACATAGTGCAACGTGAATCGACGTTACAAAATGGGAAAGAAAGAAAGAAGAAAATCATGAGACAGAGTCGGACGTTTCAGAAAGAGAAGAGAGACAGGACTATGCACAAAAGTAGAAAGGTGCATGTGCTGCTCGTTCGAATGTTCGTGAAATATATGCAAGCGAATGAAAACGCAAACCAGTGCATGGAATACTATGAAACATGGATGATGACAAATTGCACGTAAATCTACGTAGTAAAACTTCCATTATACGCGAAGCTGTGTGAGATAGAAAATGAAAATAAGGCTGTCGGATATACGCAAAGAGTGATTATCATACGACCGGTGCGTTGCATGTTTTATCATAAAATAAAACTTCTGGATGCATGCGAGCTTTAAAGTATAATAAAATACGTATTATTACTGATAGCGATCCGATTCAAGCTATCTGTAGATGTGCATGCATTATTAATCAGAAGAATGCTTTACGAGTCGACTCGTTATACTTCCGCTGACCGGAGATAAAAGAAGTCCTGCAATTCTATCAATAAACAGGATAAGAGGAAACGCGCGGGTCTTTTTAAAGCAGAGTAGACGGTGCACCGTGATTCATAGGCATTTCATATATATTTCAAAGATGGCGGCAGCATATCGCACTGCCGTCTCTCTGTGTTACTGCAACGTATCGATCCGTCGCGGGATATACCGCAATATGACAAGATTATTTGTTTAAATCAATTATTTCACTCGCTAGAAAAGTCGAACGAATCTTGGCTGATACCACTTACCAATAACAACTCGTGTACACACACTCTGATGCTTTCGGAAAAAGTTGCACCAGCGGCTTCATATGCCCGGTCTCACGAGGCTCCCCGGCCATTCTTTGTTTACAAACTCAAACGAACTACGCGGCTCGACGAATTAATTTTATACCGATTCGAATTGTTAGAATGCATACGATTTCTGCACCGAACTGTATGCGAACATCGTTACTGATCAACCTGATCAGCTTGATGGCACTTCAAAACGAATCCGTGCATCCAACCACCCGGAACAGCATTGTTTGACTACCGTTCGTCGCTGCTCACTCTATGTGGCCTTCCGATATCTGACTTGCACCTGGGCCGCTGCAGCAACACGCACGCGCCAAGCCAGTCGATTCAAATCACTAAAATTATGCCAGGGGATATTACAATCGAAAAATATATTTTGCAAATTAATCCTCGCGATTTACGCTTAGTTTTCTAACTATCTTTTTCTCATTCTGTTGCTCGCTCGTTGGACAATTTTACAATCTTTATTTTCATTCCTGACGCTATAAGCCTCACCTTAATTTTTACATTTCGTCTAATTGTAAGTGACTCGGAAAAATGTAAATCAATAAAGAATTACGATAGAAGTACTTTGTTCCAAATCAAAATTCTTAATATAATGCGTAATTTCTTGTAACTGCGTTGTGAGACAATTTCATATAGTCTTATAAAATGCTCATCCAGAAGATTTAATCAAAATTTACAAGGCATCATGTATGGACATCATAAAAATCGAACAATTAGACGTTCGTAAGTATGCATATGCAATGTTGCTCAATAACCTTATACATTTAATTATGTCGCTTGCGCATCCAGAGGGTTCGTTCGAAATCGATTAAGCGCAACATGTCTAAAGTTAGTAAAGCCAAGACTGGCCATGAACTTTGAATATCGTGGAATAATATCACGTGCGTCATAACGTGAAAGCACTGGAAAGTACGTTAGCGTGTTCGCAATAGAGAAATTGGTCAACTTTAAACAGGTGTTTCGACTGCTAGTTCACTTTGTGACTTCGTACGACATATTTACTTCGTATTATACAATTTTGGTATACAGACTCTTGAAAAATGGCAATAAATGCTGCTAAGGCTGTTCTAAAACCAGGCAAGACTGTATTGTACATATGTGACTTTCAAGAGGGATTTTCTAAAGCTATGTACGAGTACGATAAAGTTGTACAGAACGCGGCAAAATTGGTAAATATTAGTATCATAGGAATCATATTGAATACAAACAAAAATAAGGCTTGCAAAAGTTATAGAGATCGATAATCTTTGAAAAATTCAAGGTTATGTCTCGAAGCAATTAATATATAAAGATGAACTATAAATTCATGCGTAGGTAAAAGCATTAAAAACTTTAAATGTGCCTATGATTGTTGCGGAGCAGTACCCAAAGGCACTAGGTAAAACAAATCCTCAACTCGATATTACAGGTGCTAAAGGGCCATTTGCAAAGACAAAATTCAGTATGTGTATACCTGAGGTATGGTCATTAACCAATTCTTTACTTTTAATTGCTAATAACTTTTTTTTATTGTTTTTAGATAAATGAAGAACTATCGGCAATCTGTTGTGGTGAAAAACCAGAATCAATTATTCTGTTTGGGATTGAAACCCATGTGTGCGTAGAAAATACTGCAGTTGATTTAAGACGGAGTGGATATGAAGTGCACACTGTTGCAGACTGCTGTACTTCACGTACTCAAGAAGACAGATTATTAGCACTTGAGGTAAGAATATTATATTATTGTTTATATATTTTATAGAAATATATAAATTTATATCGCTGTTTTAATAGAACACATATTATGCTTAAATATCTTTGTTAAATATTTCTGTATTATTTATACAGAGAATGAGAGGAATAGGATGTCATATAGCTACATCGGAGAATGTCATCTTTAAATTAGTAGGAGATTCAAAGCACAAGGAATTTAAAAATATTCAAAATATAATAAAAACACCAATTCTGCCTACAAATCTAATTCCAAATTCAAAATTATAACTAAAGATGGAGGACAAGGATTTCTTTGTGCCTGCTTAGTATTTAGGGATACCTTTTTGTAAATCTTGTACAAAAATATTTTTATTGATATATTAATACTGAACAAAAAAAAAAATTATAAATGGATTCATGATATCTTGTAGAATGTACAAAGTTATAAGCATGAAAACATCTTTTTTAATAACGGTTATGAATTATTTTGTTCCTGTTGAACCAAATCCTCCTTCCCCTCTATCTGTATTATCTAAAGAGTCTACTTCCTGAAGTTCAGGGTATTCTATAGACTCACAAATTAGCTGGGCTACACGATCTCCTGGTGAGACCTTAAAGTCTTCGTTACTATGATTAAATAGTACTACACCCACGTTTCCCCTGTGTGAAAAAAAAATATTAAAAAAAATTAAATAATCCTTACGCTAACATTCATTAACTATTTACTGAACACATAACCGTAAAAATATTTAATCTGGTTCGCAATGTTGAGTTCTTTAATACTCAGAAAAATATTATTTGTCTATTACAGCCTTGGTAGTGAAGTACATTATTTTTTAAAAACTCACCGATAGTCAGCATCAATAACGCCAGCACCTACATCAATATGATTTTTCCATGCCAGTCCAGATCGTGGTGCTACTCTTCCGTATGTGCCTTCGGGAACTTCAATTTGCAAATCAGTTTTGACGAGTTCCTTACCATGAGCTGGCACGACGTACTCATAGGCACTGTTAACATAAGAAACATAATTTATAATATCGTTCGAAATTTCGTTAATATTTCGTTAAATTGCCGGTTTCATTGATATGCCGGTTGTGAACCATACCTTCTCAGATCGTATCCAGCAGCATATTTTGATCCTTTTGTTGGTGCATACGCTTTGTCGGTTAATTTGGCAAACTTTAGAATCTTTGAGCTCTTCATCATGCCTTTAACACCGTTTGTCACTGACATGGTAGACTTGTTAAGCCGTTTAATTCAAAACTGCACTGAACCGACAGTACCGCGAATGACCTACCAACTGTTGCCTGTTGCACGTTAGTTTACCGCGCTTTTCATGGAATCTGATACTACGTGAATCAAGAAAACATAATTAATTTGTTTCCATAATTTATATTGAAAGCATATCATTTGAAACTATAATTTCCTAACAATTATTTATCTTTCAAGTAAAATGTATTTGTCTTTATGTTTTAGCAGCCTAGCGAAGTAATAAAAGTAAGTATCATGTAAAATGTAAAATGATATATCTTGAGCTTGTCAGTATACGTATTTAAAAATACAAGATTAAACCATTTTCTTTGACAACATATGAAGATACTTTCAAACATATTTAATTATTATGATTACCATTTTTAAAAAAAAGTGTACAATGTTATTCAACATTATTCTGACTTACAATAGACACGTGTTGAAAGCACAATTTTAAATTTCGTTTTGAGAGGTATTAATATTTAATTTTTGTACTTTATAAATAAAATATGTACTATTACAATAATGAAGTAACAACTGTATAAAAATTGTGGCGCCAGCGCTGCTTTAGAAATCAATACAAGTTGATAACATACATGATCATGTTGCATGATGTAAATTATTCTTTCCATTGAGAATGAAAGAAGTCAGCAGGACATCGAACCTACTTAGACTGGACTAACGCACAATAAAAAGATACCGTTAATCAGACAATTCCCTAACCTTAAAATAATATCCAACATTCTCTAGATGGCGTTAACGTGACACCTGTTCTGCTAGTAATCAGATATCTACGTACCCGGGTTCTCAAAATTTATCGAAAATTCTGCGCGTTTCGAAATGGTGGAACTTGGCGGTCATATTTATGGTTTGAGTGGGTTCGGATTTGACAATCTTGTCTTCATCATACCTGGCATCGTAGTCATTGGCCTCGCGGGTAAGAATTTTCCGAAAAAGCATGACACCTGACTCGATTTCAATTTTTCTAAAATATAAGATTTTCTTATAATCTGCGTTTCACTTTATTGTTTTTAATTTATGCAATCACGTATCGGTTTTTTTCAACCGGCAGTGTTCGATTGCGAGAATTCCATTTGAGGCAACAGGTTTGAACTACTTCCATAAGGTCAAACACCTGCAGCTGTTGCAGATGATTCAGATTTATGAATATAGCGCAACGTGACGTGACGAGTGAGAACATATTACAATAGATACGTGATTTTATTGATTCTATTTCCTGAATCGTTTCAATGCAGAATACATTAATATCATTAGCGTAAACGGAACTAATGACCTCTTTAATTATACAACGTTTATTTCTATACCATTGAATGTAAATGAATATGGTTCTTTTGAAATAAAAATTATTTTAAGCGCGTCTGGCGAAAATATAAATACCGTACGCTGATGAACTATGTAGATATACATGTATCATGTCTACTCAATAACGCAACGATGAGTGAATCTACGTAGCGACATACGAGAAACGCAATGCGCCTGCTTAACGCGTTTTAATCTACACGTTGTAAAGGTCAGGCTATTCAGCCGAGGACAACTCGCATCTCGTGGCCCCTTAGCTGAACACGTTGCGGTCGAAACGGCCACGTTGGCCTGTCACATACACATGACTACCAATAAGATAAGAATCCTCATTCGAAGAGACGAATCATCGGCCGTACGTTTTATCATCGATTATCTTCCCGCCAAACACGAGTGATCTATCCGAGTAAACGATCATACTTTTCGGTGTCATGTATCTACTTTCGTGAAGATTTTCATTCAAACTGTTTCAAACTCTCCGACTGTGCGGTGATCTATATTTTTAAATTACTGTTAGTTCTTTGTTTTCTAAGGTACGTTAACGAGTTACAATTCGAATACTCACAAGAGTTCGTATTTTGACAGTGATCTCTCACTGTGATTAGTGATTGATCACGTAATAAACACATGCTATTTGCTTCTCCAATATAATAGATTCACAAAATTTATTTAAAAATATTATGGGTGCTTAACGAATGTATCGTGACCAGTAACAACTGTTATCAGTCATTGTCTTTTAAAATTCGAAGCGAAAACAATCGCGCTTTATAATACAGCGGTGCTTCACGGATAACATTTGTAATTAGGATGAGGGTATTCAGACTTGTGAGCGGCCTCCTAATTATCATTGCATTAGCAATTGCGGACGCTGCAGCGAATGTGGCACCGGAAGCAGATTCCGATGCGACCGCTCCTCCGGACGTAATCCCAGGTTTCGATGGAAAAGTTCCAACAACGGAACAGCTCCTTGAAATGCTAAACGCGATGACCGGCATATCGGATGAAGATAAGGAGAAGCTCAAGGAGGATCTCCTAAAAAATATGCAAGGAGGTGATCCTTTCTCAGAGCCGATAGCTGGAAATGATATGACTATGCAGACCGTAGTCCTGTTATCCTTGTTGGGCTTAGTTGCCCTTATTTTTGGTAAATATTTTATCGATCCTCGTTCTTGAGCCAGAATTTCATCGATTTTGCAATGCGAGAATTGTCCATCGGCTGTTATTTTCGTTTCTTCTTGTTTAGAAAACATTTTTACATTATCAGCTAAATTGCATAACGGTATAAAAAATGAACGAGTTCAAAACAAGTATATCGTGTACAATCTTGGTTCAGTTCGATATTATACCTGTTATCTAATCGACCGCTCAGCCACTGACTGCGCGAACAGTCATTTACTCGATTCAATCCTTAAAACCAAACGACATTAGTGATCATACTTGTGTACTAAGTGCTCATTGTATAAAGAAAGATTTATTAAGGCCCGGTGATGGCGGAACATGTATATATATTGGACTCTTTACGGGACCAAGGTGTATTGTCCGAGAACGCACAAGAAAAATTGTTAAATTTCTTACCGGACGCTGCCAAAGAAAAGTTATCGAACATCTTTCAGCGATATCAAGAACTAAACGATGAAGAAAAACAAGAGTTTATGAATGAAGCGTTCGAAAAGTTTAAACAGTCGTTGCATGATAAAGTGTACAATAATTCAACGTATACGCAATTACTTTCTTCCCATTCTTACATCGTTTTCACATTTGCTGTGCTATTTGTAGTTCTTGTTCTTGGTATGTTATTTTTATAATTGAATTAACATTTAGCTTATTCTATTTTTTTGTATGATTTCAGTCTTCTTCGTTTACAAGTTATTCAAGGTCTTGTCGGAGAGGGAAGCGAAACGAGAGGAGAAGAAGAAAATGAAGCAAATGAAGAAGAAAAAGTAACGCTATCAACATTCGCGATACCGCGTGGCAAGAGAGAATGCAACGTAAAAAAAGTGAATATGCAGCATGCCACAAATCGTAACAGCGCGTTTGCACTGTTTTGCGAGAAACTCCATTCGCATTTTACGTATCATGAAGGAAAAAAGACGTTTTATTATAATCTATTCTATTTTGTTAAATAAAATAATATATTTATGAATAAAACATGGTATCTATTTATTGGAAGATCATACATTTTGGCAACAGAGGATATTTATTGTGCCGTTTTGCGTCATAATACTAACATATGTCGGAATTTCAAAAATATAATAGCATGCAATCGGATCACACACACTTCCATGTGTCATAGTCAAAGTTCATCGAATTCATTTTATATATATATCGTGTTTAAGATAAAATATGTACGTAAACATAGTTTTCTTGTCTATTAAAATATATACAGTCCTGTCGATTGCTATATGCTACATGTGAACAACACGCGTTTCGCTTTATGTGTTGACCACTGACAATGAGATGGGCTATTGATTCAATACGTATGATTGTACCCATAATGTACAAAATAATATTAGTATCGTAAATATTGATCAAAAAATTTAATGCAAATTATGAAATTGACAGTTTTAACGAAAGCTAGCTTACGATTTAGCATTTGGTAATATATTATAATACTTGATACATTCCCTATGATATTCGAAGACATTCAAGGAAAAATTAATTTTCTCTCAATTTGTACTACGAAATAAATTTCTCCCTGTCAAAGTGTAATCACGGTTGTTTTTTAATTCTAAATACATTTAGTAAATAGATTCTAACACATCTCTATAAATTAAAAAAACAAAACAGATTAGGAAAAATAAGGCACCTATAGTTATAGTAAGGCCACATTTTAAATATTGGAGAGCAGCAACTTCAATGTTCCATTTTTCATTCCTTCTTTCAGGAAAGTAGCCCCATTTAGGAGAAATATACGTTGCTTCTTGTTAGGTTTCATATTTTTATAATAAATCGTGATCATAAAAGTATACTATAATTTTTGTAAATAGAGATCATACTCATCAGCAACATCTAAATGTTCGATTATGCACTAAAATCTATAAAACTGCTAGTAATAATCAACACTGATGAATAATCAAAACAATAACAATATTCTTATATGAATATTGTTAAGTTTCTAAACTTGCTTGTGGCACAATGATTGAAGTAGTTACCTCTATCTGAATATTCCTAACAATTCATAGATAAGTCTTCAAACTAAACAATTTACTTAAGTCCTAATAAAAAAATTAGCTCCATCATTTACAAATTAATTTTGTAATAACTAGTATTTCCGCGGAAAGTAATATGTATATATAAAATATATAATTTGATACGCAGCTATACTTTCAATGCTGGAAATAACTCGTTCGTTTAGTTCCAGAAGTATTGATTGCTTCTGACTTAAGATACATATGTAAACATCTAATGAGTATTGCATATAAAGTAAGATAAGATTCCTTATCCTTCTCTAGCTATCTTTTCATTTTATCTATTAACGTTAAATATTTTTTAGTTTGTTTTAGTAGCACGAATTTTCTGCGGGTTATAAAGTGGAACATTTTCACAAAATGTTCATGTTCACGGATAAATGATTCAAAAATATTTCATTCTCAAAATCAATCTTCATAAGTTAAATCGAAAAAATATGTGGTTAAATTCCTAATAACGCAATACACTTTTGTACGTTCAAGCATAACAATCTTTGTCGAATCACAGACACGTTTGGCAAATTTAGAAATCATGGATTTCGTAATTAAATACCAACAAATGTACCTTTTAGGAACGCGATGAAGGCTTCAGAAGTAACTTGTATCGATCGCTCGCGTTATCTGTAACAGAAAGCACAACAAATAACTCATTAAAAGGTAAATCCTTTTTAAATCTTTTTTTTTCATTTATTACGATTTCATTAATGACGTTGCTTACCTTTAATAGTTTCAACGAAGTACATGCTTTCGTCCTTCATATTTGCTACCAATTCGTCGGTAACCAAAACATGGATACCTTGGGGTCCAAGATAGAGCACAGAATGTAGCCGATCGTGTGGCAAATTCAGAGTACTTAATAGCTTGCTCATTAGGGCACTGCTGGTTAGGCTATCCAAGTAAGCGACTCTCCAGAGGGAACCGTTATCTTCCAGCGAGAAATAAAGGGTGAGTTTCGGAGTTGGTGCCTTGGAGTGCAAGGCATTGAACAATCGAATTCCGTCGGCCAAACCACAAATTTGGATCAAGTCGTCCCTTGAAAGTCGTAATATGTCCGAAGCAGAGAAACTGGCAAACGTAGACTCGAATGCATTGAATCGACTAGCACGGAGCCACGCGGTTGTCTGAGCCGCATTTGCATCAGGTGACAATTGGGACAAATACGATGATCCCTACGTAATAAAACGAGCTGTATTTATACGAGTTCAATTCTGATCATAGTTAAACTAGCTTTCATTATTTTTAATTTTTTGGAAACGTAACTCATTTGAAAAACATATTTAGTTAATTCCGCAAAGGACATACTCTTTATGATCGTTGTAGTGGATATACCTTAAAACTCACTTCAGTATCGATGCAGGATTGATCAGGTAAAATTGCCGCAGGTGATGGCAGAGCAGGTGCCGTTCCTACGTTCTCCTTTACATCAGAGGCTGGAACCAGTGGTACGATGCTGGTGTTGGAAACAGAAAGTGCCAAAGGAGCTGCTACCGGCGAAGTGTTACCGCTAACAGAAGAGCGAGATTGTGGCGATCTAAAACAATAGGAATGTTTCCGTTAATTCACCTAAATATTGTTTCCTGTTATTTGCTTTTATTGTGTGCAAAGAGATACGCGATTTAAACGACCGAGCGGTTTTGCATTTATCAACGCAACGCATCGTAAAATAAACGCTCTGGTAGATTGCTGTCAGTGTAGAATGCGAATTAACGATATTAAGCACAATAAAGGCAAACACGGTAATAATTGACACTGCAACCTATGGTTGGTGTACGAATATTAAGTCATCAAACACCATTACTTCGAAGTACGAGTGCTATTATTCATAATGAGCGGTTCGTTTTTCGAACGCTGCAAATAATAATAATGTTACTTAACTCTTGATCTCAAAATCGTTTAATTTATCATTAAGTTACGTAAGCACGCGAGAACGAGATCTACAAAACACGCGAACCAACGGAATTTCTTCATTTGTCCTTCTAGACATGAAAACTGTTTTCGATCACGACGTTTGATTAACATCTTACATGGCTCTCTTCTTCAAGTAAAATGAGATGCCTTTCTTGTCGATTCTCTTGTTGTTTCTGCCTTTCCTTATTGTGAGACTGACTAAGCCGCCGCGCATAAGATTACCTCCTCTCGCTCTGGATTCCGAAATAGAATGAATAAACTTAGCCACAACTTCTACTTGCAGGGGTCCTCCACTGACCGTTACTTCATGTTCCAGAAGATAAGCCAAGTCATTTCCGCGATATTCGGCCGCAGATCTAACAGCCCAAGAGCTCTTCAACTTCCAAACAGGACAGCTCTTTGTCATTTCGAGAGTAATAATTTCGAAATGAAGATATTTCCAACTATTTATGAAGATCTATAATCGATTTTTCATGAAGATGTGCAACCAGAACACAAATCCTTCATCGAGATTTAATAATTTTTTCGCTAATTATTCGTACGTATTTGCATGATAATCGTTCTCCACCGACGAGCTCAACCTCGATAAACGTTGCTTCATTAACGACTACATTTTTACTGTCATTTCTTATGCCCTTCTGATTATGATCTTTCAAGTACAGTTTAGAGCTGCATTGGGAAGCGCAGAACAATTTTCAGTTTCGTTCACGACTGAGATTCAATTGATCGTTTGAAAGTGTGCGATGTAAGAAGGTTGACGATACGATCGGCCTGAATCAGATCGTTATTGAGTACGTGAGTCTGCTGCGAACCGGATAGCTCTAGTCTCGCCTGCAACTGTCACGCTAAATATGAAAAATTCGATCTACTGGATAACAACAACGAAGCTTAGAATTTTCTTCGAAAAGCTCTCTCGTTATGTGCTACAATCGCTATTACTTTTTCTCTTCCATTTTTCGGTGAGTCGACTACTATCTGCAGCACAGGTAGCTACTTGCAACCATATTATGATTGAAATGGATCTTTCATCAAGTGACAAACACTTTTCCAAAGAGTCGTCGTTTACTGGATACTTGGCAAAACATTCAAGCGCAGCCTTATCCGTTTCACGTTTTTTTTGCTTCTTCACCCTTACTATTCATCAGAAACAGACAGCGCAGTTACTATCTTTATAGACTGACTCGTTCTCGGGCAAATATATTTACTTTCTCTAAGCAAACAGGAAATTTATAAACGGACGAGATAAACCGAGTTATTTGTTCCTTGGATTTTGAGTAATCTTCTATTATTATTCGCGATTATAGAAGACTAACATCAGATTCGGTATCAAAACTCGTCTAATCCTTGAGAAGACGGTGGATCACGTGTTCCGTTCACGTATTTTCGAAGGAAGTTTCATGTGTGTCTCAGTTCAAGGCTGAATAAAACCGCCCTGGCATCAGCTTTTCGGCGGCAAGGCTGCTCGTCATCTCAGGTAGTGATCTTGGCGTGACAAGAACACCTGGCTAGCCAGGATTTCACGCACAAGTACACTCTGATCGTCGACGCGTAACGACTCGAGATCAAGGATACTCGATACGCGAGACGAGTCCGGATAATCAGCTGGAATTTGAGATTCTACGCCGGACGCGGGCATTCCAACGGTGTACAACGGCTTCGCTCTCGATTCGATGTTTGATCGATAAACTTTCGCCAGTCTCGCGTTTTGTTTGCTCGTCGCTGCGCTATGATTACGCAGAAAGGTGAACGGGATTAAATAAAAGCACGCGAGAATCAGATTTCGCTCCAGACAAAAATTATCGTCGTCGCGACACGTCAAACATCACAGGTCCGGTTTAAAGTTGTTTTACTTATTCGTTCAATTACGTGCCAGTGTATACTACTCCTTTGCAGATAATATTTTATGCAACGAAGCGAACGGTGCTGTCTATGTACAAATTCGTAAAACAATTTATTTTTAAATTCACGGTCGCCGTAGGAATCTGTATATTGAGGCTTTACTCGTCGAAGGACGTAGATCAAGAGCCGGAACCAAGTAGAATTAATGGCCTTCGTAAATTATATTACAAGGTAGAATTCGTTGCACTCATTCCCGTGCATCGTGCACGAGCCTCGGAATGAGGATTACTGCTACGACACTGACCAATCCACGCGAGTTTTATTATCTGAACGTAACGTATATGTCGAACGCGTTTCCTTCGTTCAGTGATCCCCCCTTGGGTTCCAGGCACAGAACGTTAATCACGCTCACTTCTATGATCGGATCAGCAAAAATGGCTCGAGGTCGCGAAAATTAGCGATAACGAGAGCGTATCGATTACTCGCATGAATATCGCGTCTAGCGACCGCCTCACGATGGAATCAATCGGCAATAACCCGGTCGATCGAGCAAATGTTGCGCGCAAAGACAGTCACCGATCACCGTTTTATTTATAAACATGCGGCTCTTCAGCGGTAGATCATGTCTGCGACTCTCACTGAATACAGTTTTCGTCGACCACCAACAACGTGACTCGTCCCCTGACGGTAATCACGGCACACGTCGCAGTGAGGTGGGAGTAGAACGATGGAAGATCCAAACAGGGAGGAACAGACAGCTTCCGAATAACCAAGTATATTCGCGAAAAGACGAACGACTCCGACGAAAGTGGCTGATGGGTTGAAACGGAGTAATGAAGCGGCTGCGCGGCGACCCGTGTATCGTGCGGCGTTCTGAATTTATTTGTCGTCGTGGTTATCTCTCTCTTTCGCTCGAAGCATCGTTGTCGGCTCGACTAAACTGCCGGCTTGTGCCAGTTCGAGCCAGTTTCACGAGCCGGCACCTCCTTCTCCACCACTATAGTATCAAGCCTCGTATATACACATGTATCCTCCATTGCCATTACCATCACCAAGCATTCCGCCACCACTTCAGCCAACTACTTCTACCTCCTCCACTTTCGATTCATCCGCGATCCCCCACTGCTGTCTTAAAGCGAAACGGCAACGCCGTGCTGCATTTCTGCATTTCCACCAATATAGGAAGCGAACACAGCTGCCGTATCATGTACGTGCCCTTCGTCACGGCAGTACATATCTTACAATTTTTCCAATGTGTTACGCTATACTACGTATAAACTTTTCGCCCGTCATAATACCCCTCAATTTGAACGTCATAAGCTGGCTTTAATCTCGAAGCTCGTAGCGTCTTCTTGTTTGTGTGTTGTTTACACTTTTTCCTCTTTTATGCATTCCGTTGAGAGTTCACAGTTTCACGTTGAAGGGAGATTGATAGTTCCTCGTAAGAATCTCTCGAGACGTATCAATGTTTATATGCAGTTTTTAATGTGTATACATTAAGGAAAGGAAATGGTGGAACGACAAAGACGTCCTGTTGGTAATAGAGTTGACCTAATATTTTATCTCCGAAAGTTTTAAAGAGAAGATTCACGACTCTAAACATCTACTTCACGAAAAAAATGCCTTTGTTCTTGTTTTGCACGGTCGATATAAATCACTGTTTATTTAGAGAAGATGTCAGAAACTCGTCGTATCCGGAACGGGCTAGTTAAAGTCCCTGAGGGAACTTGTTAAATCATTCGATGTTTCGTTAACTAATAACATGCTTCGTGGCAGCATAAAATAAACTTTCACGGGCTATTTACGATTTATACTTTATGACTGAAGTAATAAACCAGCGAAGAAATAATCGAATAATAAACTTAATGTTGCGCAAATGAAATAAAGACTTGGCTGCAAACAAAGTGCTCACTACTAATGAACTTACGTGTACACGGGCATAGAAAATTTTGTACCGTTAACCAACACGATGTTGATACACATAATGATAGTAGATGTTATGAATCAGAAAAAAATTTAAGATATCGAACATTGCACAGGCGCTTGTTGATCGACGTATATCGACAAGAATAGAATTTGGATTACGAACTTCGTCATAAAGAAGCACGACAACGCAAATAAAATAAAATGATGATTGTAACATTGTTTGTACTTACATTGCTTCCGTTGAAGCGTAGGGGCTCCCACCATTTTGCGTAATCAAGTTGGGCAGCAATAGGGAGTCCAGGGGAATCTGTAATCAAACAAACAATCCACAGTGGTTAGTTCCAAGTGGATGAAAAACAAAAAAAGGATTACTCACGTCGGAGAGAACTGTGCAATCGTAACTTGGCTGATATTTGTCCTGTTCGTGTGGTGGTCGTCGTAGTATTTTGTCCCGATCTTGTTTGTGCTTGCGATCGGCACCCTTTAACTTAAAGACCTTCACCTGGCAAGAAGCGGCATGTAGACGCGGTCCTCCAGGAAGTCGCGTTTCCACTTGAATTCGAAATGGTACACCTTTCTCTCCGCCATGTTTTTTTGGTGTAAATTCAGTGCTGATGCAGTTCACCTAATCGTAAAATAAAACGTTACGTTGTCAATTTATGGATTGTGAAATCAACAGTAGCTCCTTAATTTTTCTTTAATACGCAAAAATGACAGGGATAAGATTAAAAGCTGATTTTCTGTATCTCATTTTTTCTATGCGTACCTTTATATATACACCGACTTCCTTGGTGGGATCCCACATGAACTCAACACTGTTGTTGGATAGGGATGGTTGACAAACGTCTACCATCCCGTAACTGAGAGGAACATCAACCTCGAGCAATCTTTCACCGGGTCTTGTACGCTGCCATGCAAGCATCTGTTCCCGTTCAGTGTATTGAAGTCTCCTTTCGTGGAAGCAAATGCGAATAGTTGACTGAAACAGAAACGTTGGATGACCCTTCAGAGGCGTTGTAGCACCGTTTGGGTGACTCACATCTTTCGAACGTCGAGGACCTATGAGCTCACGCCGAATTTAAAATGTTGTGAATAAAAACCGAGGGAGAACACATTTGGGTTGAGTTAATGATGCACGAGGAAATAACATTAGTGATTACTGTATGAAATTAGAAGGATAATATGGTATTGATCAGTTTCGCGACTGTTTTATTACCTATAAAAGTAATTAATTTTCGCTATCATCACACTGTAACCAGCATGAGCTCGCTTGATTCCGCCTTAAGAAACTGATACGTTTTTTAAGATGTCGCTACCCAAACAGATAATCTCCTAACGTATTCGCGATGTTCAGATAATGGGTGACGAAGTACCTTCAAAATTTTCCCGCGATAAGCAGACAGATCGCCCAATTTCTTCAGCTTGATTTCATACGATTGACCCTGATTGAGATAGGTAAGTGTCTCTTCGTTGACCTTCGTTGCGATGCTTGTGGCCGCGGCAAGCACGTATTGAAAACTGTGGAAAATAATTGCCGACCTGTTAGCTCTGGCATGAATACTAAACCGTTTCTCTGGCGCAATGCCATTGATCAAGTATCAATAACGTACCGGCAATCCTCGTTGAGCTCGTTTCCTTGTTGCGAAGAGGAAACATGATTTCCCGTGGATGACGTTGGAGGATACTCCTCGTTCGAGGAGTAAAGCAGCTGATGAAGACTAGTTGTTGTCTCCCCATTGTTGTTACTGTCAGCCTCAATAGAACCGTTCGCGTTATTTGCTGATGCCGAATTAATTGTCCTCTGCGACACGTGGTTTAAACTGAAGCAGATATTGAACGAAAAAGAGGATTAAACTTACGTGTATCGTTGCACTACGTGTTTATTTCTGTCTAATGTATGTACGCTAACAAGCTCGAGCAATTGCGATCACGAGATATTTTTATCCAAATTGCACTCACTATAAATTAAAAAACACCGAAGGCGAGAACATTAAATCCGAGGGAGTTTTCATCCTTGTTGGAATTAGTTTCAGGAGGAAACCAAATTTTGTCACACACAAAATAAAATAATACTTAATTTGTGGATGTCAAGAAATACTCTCATAAATTCAACGAAATCTACTCGCGTGGGTTGCGTGTAACGCAGTGCCTAATTGTTACCAATTTGTACTGATTGTGAGATAATTGTCTATTACTCGGGCAGTTTTCGAAATAACATGTTTTTAAGATTTCCATTTTCCCTCCCTACGTTACGAATACAAAGTTGGTACACTCAAATATTGCATTGGCAGACTCCTCTTGATAAATGCGCACTTAAATCACCACGTGAGTGATAGAATAGTTAAATAGCAGTTAAACAGCACAAGTATGATTCCCAGCAACGATTCAAGACTCGGTTAAATTAGAAATAGCTTCAATTGTCTAAACATTTAACTACAGTTTCTACGTGGCAAGTGAACAATTTAAAAGTGTGTTACTATTCATAGTTCTGCGGTTAAAAGCGCAAAGTCTTGACATAGCAAATTGCTGACGTTACGCAGTCGCTGCAGTTTACAATTTAAAAGCGTGTTCACTTCGAGAAACGATCTCACGCTTTTCCACTATACGTGTATCTCGTGCAGAGTTTCCGATAAGCACAAAAACGGACCTCGTGAGAACGCGCGAGGAAGCGTGAACGACGTCAACACGTTTCGCGGCTATCGAGGGGATCACGTTTTTCGCACGGCCGATCACTCGAATGAGCAACTGGCATTTAACATTGACAAGAGTAACGCCGCGAGATAACTGGCGTCGAATCTCGTAAGAGTAAAGGTCTGACCTGCGTGCCATTTGCCCGATAGTTGTGCGAAGAAACTCAATGATAGAACGCTTATCAGGCTCGAGTCTTTGCGGGGGAGTCTCGCGGCAAATTCCGTTACCGATATTATTTTCCTTCTTTCACACGTTGTCCGCGGATTAAGAGCGGTGTACCCCCGGTAAATCGTGACTGATTCGTCTCGCAGTTCGATCGATCGGTATATGTCGCGAGTTAGCCGGACGGATAGGTCTTGATAGGTAGAAAAATAGACGGAATAGGGGAGAAATATTTACCGCGACCAATAAAGAATAAGATTACGAAACAAATTGCGAATGTACGCGAGTAGTCAAGGTGAAACTTCGAATACAGTGCGCGAAATTTATAGCTGTTCTCGCATCGGTGAAACTTACTTGGAATTTTGTTGGTTTTCGGGCGATGGTGCTTCTTGCTTGAACACCGTCAACGATGGCAACGCAAGGAGGGCCTCGCTGTAAATAAATTTATATTTATTTACACAGGCATGTTCATTTCCTGCCGAATGCAAAAATTAAACTTCGTAACACGTAAATGGGAGTGGAACTTGACCTCTTTGGATAGATAAGACTCCGCAGTGTTATTTAATGCGTTTTCTAATCGATTACATTCACAGTACATAGTGACATTTGCTACTAGCAATATATACTCGTGGTTGCGAAATGCCATTAAAATCGATTTAGGTCTACGATCGGAGGATGTGTCCGATAATAACCAATAGATTCCGGTTTTTGTTATCGGTGCTTATTGATTAGTCTTGTGACGTAAGCGACAAGAAATCAATCAAAGAATAGTCTACTCAAAGTCCCTAACGCGTTTTGTTTCTTTTTGCCCGTTATCATCGAATCAATAACAAACTGAAAATCGATTTTGATTAAGAAATTGTGCAAAGAAATTTATGAGGGAGCCAGTATTCTGTGTGTTATAACACACGTTACTATAGAACTTCTATGTTGTTAGAATCGCAAGAAATACTTGACTATATGTATAGGAGTGTTTTGTATCAATGGTAATTTACTTGAGATAAAAGATTCGAGAAAGAAAATCCAGCGCGAACCGGTAAGATGTTACTCTGGCTTACATAAACTACATTTTGCGGGAACTACAGAAAAAAGAGATCTCTGACATTATTGAGCTGTTTTGCACACATGAGATGATCCTTTAGTTATGCGATCATCACGTGTTCTGAAACAGCGACATTATCGAAATGATCATAGTAATGATAAGTTAATTGGCACTTCAATACACCTTAATTATCGGAACGGGACAAAGGATGAAAGGACAGTTTGAGAACCGCTTTGATAAGAATTGAGTCACTAAGGTCAACCGAAACCGGAACGCACCGGTTTACAGAGTGTAGCAAAATTAATATCAGCTACAAGCGAAGTGTCACGATAAAATACTGCCAAAAAATATAATGCAAATTAATGTAATCAATTTAATGTGTCGCAATAGTAAACAGACATAATAACAACTTAATTCAATATTACACTTTCGAATCGGGCTCACTTGGTCAAACTAATACTGTTACGGTAAAGACAATTAACATGTAAACTGTCTTTGAACTCACCTACTCCTTAAATACTGGTGCATAATTCTGATGCACGAATTCAATTCCGCTTCCTCGTAAGCATTTGTATGATAATTTCACACACACTATTCACGGTATTTAGTTAAATGTATCAATCAAATAACTTTACAGGCATACTTCCTGTTGCTAAAACATAGTTGTAGACACAGTTGTAAAAACTGGAGTATCGTTGATCTTTAAATTTTAACAACTATCTTCGTGTTATATGATCGAAAAAGTTTAGGTATACCCTAAGCAGAAAACACGCTTACAAAATGTAAAATGATTCACTAGTAGTAATTTGGAATTGCCAAGAATATCTGGTTCCACACTCGCGAACTGCTATATGGACTACTTTTGTTCACATTTCTGTCGCAACGTATCTGTTTCTTCGACGTTTCCATTCATGAATTGTCAAGACACTGTCCAGTACATTTATATACACATACAGCGTGCATTAAATACTTGGAAATTCTCTCGTGTTTAAAACGCGAATGATACATATTCAAAATCATTAAATTGTTTCTACGTTACTTTATATTGCTATTATCCCCTTACTTTTTATAAAAATATTTGAAAGCGCTCGAAACATTGATTTGAATCTCTACCTGGCATAATTACCGGACGACAATTATAGCTTATAAACAATCGAAATTGTGAATAGTTAGAGTGATTAAAACAATTTTAAGACACCAAGCAATGAGCATTCCTCTTTGGAATATATAAAAAGTTCAGCTTTGTATTGAGAAAAATTTCTTCCGAAATGAGAGAGTGAATACTGTTCGGAAAGAATAAGTACTTAAGTACCAAGTAGATCAAAAGCTTAATGAATAAATGATTCGTTCGAATGTTAGTAATTAATATCAATGTACCGAGATAAATTTTTAGTCAAATTTCACTTAGTGTGACGCGAAGGTTCGAAATTCTAAGCGCATGCAGAAGTTGCTAAGAAGAATACTACAATTGTTAACAGGACTGAAACGCACGTGCCTTTACGCGCGGACACTCGGTAAGCGTCTAAGCGTCTGCAACCGGCGTGATTTCCAAGCCGAACCGTAACCGTAACCCGTTCAAGCTCCGAAACACCGACAACTGTGTCTGGTTTTAACCGGATTTCTGCCTCGACGTTCTCGTTCCCACCATCTACGCTTTAATCGAGATTCGATCCACTCCCGCGAATAAGAGCTCTAGTGAAACCTACGTTATCGGCTTGAGCTCATACTTCAAGCGCGAGCAAATTCTTTGCGATCGACTATCGGTCGAAACTGCGAATATTTTTTATTTGTATTTTATTGTTAATTGTTAATTTTAAACTGCATATGTGAATTTTATATACGAATTTTTCTACTTTTAAAGTTTTAACTTCTCTCTTTTCATCCAAAAGCTTTTTCATTAAAAACATATCTGTTAGAATGAAGGAAGATTTGTTTACCTCATGTTATAGGAGGCGACGGCTGTTGCAAGATCGGATGCTGCGAGCGCTGATAGTGATCCATCGAAATCAGCGGCAAGATGTTCAGCCAGTTCTTCCACCTGTGGTGACCATCCTTGTCCAGAACCATTGGTCCCGACCGATCCTGTAAACATCGAAGAATCCAATTAGATACATTGTCTCCTGTTCGTTTTATCTTTAAAAATAAGCTGCTCTTTACTGTGAAAGAAATGAGAAAGATTGTGCAATGATTCTTAGAAATTGACATCTAAATTCGATTAATCGTATCCCGTACAACCTGGTACGTTAGCATAATTGATGTAAAACTGATGGTGCATAGCGCCAATCCTAGACTTGGTGTCCTGAAGAGTCATTACTGTATTTCGTCGTCGATTCTTCGAAGTTATAGGAGAATAACGTCGATTATGTAGCAACGGCAGCCTTGAGCTCTCTATTTCACACCACTTCATTATATTTTTCTCAACGTGGGTTAAACAAACAAATACACCTGGAGAAACACCACCGAAATAAAAAATACCCGCGTGCACCTCCACGAAGTTTGTCTCAGATGAAGAACTAGTATCGGTTTTTCCTCTCTCTTTCCTCGGATGGATTTAATCTGGCATACATTGCATACACGAAAGTTATCAGTTTCTCTGACCACGTGGTTCAAAAGGCGTCGAACAATTGCAGTACGCAACTTTTGACGGTCTTTAGTCTCGAGACGTTCTTCGCAGTAGCATCTAGTTCTACTGATATGCGCATACGAAGTTCGACACTTGGAAAAGAATACGAACAGACCCTTAGATTTCGTGTGCACCTTGGAAGTGTTTCATGCACTCCAGTGACATAGTGGCTTTTGGTAACAAAATTTAATAGCTATCATGGATTGATTTATGCGTCTTACAATTTGTGCATTGTACATTAAATATCGGTGGATTAGAAACTATCAGTGTTTCGTCAAGTATGCAAAAATGATGTTTGCATCAATTGGAAACAACAGATTTTAAAACTTTTATGTTGTGAGAGACTTCGAACTTGCCTATGCCTACGACTGTGTATTTGAGGTCGTTCGTAGGCGACCTTTCGAATGTATCTATATCGCGAGTTGCGTTGATAGCGATGGTGTGTTTAAAGACGGTTAATACTCGTTACATTTGTTCATGTTCGGGAGACGAGAAAATAGAAAAATGAATTTTATTAATATGCTTTACACTTACGGAATCGAAAATGAATACAAATGGGTTTGTAGAAGACAAACAAATTTCAACCCTTCGTGTTATTGAATTAACCAATGAGGTTCATACGTAATTTCAATGAATCCTAAAGGTATACTAACCATCTCTCCTAGCATGTTTCTTCTCGAGCTCTGTAATTTGTAATGGCTCTCCAGAGCGACGTTTTAGACCGCCCTGCTGACAGTTCGCGCTATTGTCGGATGATGGGCTGAGATGTTGGGGCGATTCGCTGTTCGAACGTAACTGAGCACCGTCGTCTGGAGAATCCTTTGGGGAACTGTATTTGTCCTGCCATAAACAATTTTGTGGACTGTGATATCCCATTGTCGCCTATAAAATGTTTAATCATCGTCAGTTCACGGGATGAATCGCGCAAAGCTTCACGGAATCCACGGGATACAACCCGATCGCGTAAAAAGTCTTCGATGACTAACTATAACATATCTATTACGGCATGACAAAAGACGAAAAAGGAGAAAATCAATGAACATCGTTAGTGTGATATTGCGAATGCGGTGGAATATTAATTGATCGAATCAAGAATTTTTCTTAGTCCGTTGCAAAGCTAATGAAAATGAGCGCCGTGAAGCATCGCGTTCAGCGCGTACCAACGAGATGATACTATTTTATCTGTAAAAGGAAATGTTCAACTTACGTGTTGCGCTGCGATGGGATCACATCTGTTTTGGCGAACCGGAGATAGCTGTTCGTATGGCGGGGACGGTGTATTCGGAAACCATATCGTCCCGTTCAGAGCTTCTGCACCGCCGTCCATGATGAATTGGAGCTCCATTCAACAATTTAAAATCTCGAAGCACTCGTAATTGGGGTTCGTTTCTCGAAATAACACTACTTTCTGTGATATCGATTGTTTTGATCCTAATCACAATAATACTACATCCGTCTTTACTGTTCGAGTGCTTTTAGATTCTTTGGAGAACGCTTTGGTGGCCTGTTTGCAAGAGAAGATATAAGTCCAGGCTTAGAAGATCGTCGATCTCCACGATGAAATTTCAGGATTAACACGAACTTGGGGTCTTCTCTTTGCCACTTTTTTCTAAACGCTAATACACATTCTGTGCCTGATTGATACTTCTAGTTTTCCCCTTGCTTGTTTTTGTATTCGTCACAATTTTCTCTACTTTACACGATCTTTTTAAATGCCGTTCGTTTGACCAAAACGTTCTCCTTTTTCGTGCGGCCTCCGCGTAGCTTTCTTCAGGATCGTCAAAGATCCCGGGAGTGCGCGGTGCATCACTCGACCAACGTTAATGAAGGGCCGACTTGCTTTAAGCGAGAGCAATCCTTAGAACATCACGAAAAAGCTGTTGTACAGTTTCTTGATGCCAGTTGTTTCGCGTTGCCGATGCGTTTCCAAGAGTGCGCAACCCCGCGACTTGAGGGACAAAAAACGCGAAAAGACGACGAATGCGTCCTCGAATACCATCGCCACACCTTGGCTGCAACGCATTTTGTTAGTGGTTTCCTCGAAGATCTTTAAGCCTCGTGAAAGGGCAACGGTCTGCGGTTCAATCCTCTCTTTTATCAAATGTATGTACCCTCGATTCTTCGAACAGGAAGTCCCACGAATATTGTAGCTATGAGTTCAACGGTCACTTTTCACTTCTCTAGCTTGATGTAACAGGGCTTAGAATCGAATGTAGCTTGGAAATAGCTTCGTTTCGTTGAAAAGATCTTTGACAAAGATTCGTTTCGTTATTATTACGTTAAATGGGACGGTTGGTCTCAGCTAGTGTCACTGGACACAGAAGATACGTCTTGAATTACTTTCTAACGACTATGGCTCACACCACTTGATAGTGTCTTGGTAATCGTAGGCCTTCGCCTATCACGTCGTCACCACATTTTCAGAATCCTTCGTTCCATGGTGCCGTTCGAAAGATAAATTTGATCCAGGGGAAAAAACTAGGCTTCGTGGTGTAAGACCAAATGGTAAATGTGTTGTTCGTTCCTCGATATTCACCAAAGTCCTCTCCACGTGAGAAAAGACGAGTCTCTTGTAGTGGTCACCCAGAAATAATTTTTCTTGACCAGACGCTAAGATCAAGAACCTTCTCCGAAATTTTTGTCTACTGTTTCCTTCCACTTTCTTTGTTAATCATTAACAGTAAATAGTACGACTAAGATCTTTCGAAGAGCAACAGCCAATAAATTTGAGCCATTCAAAAGCTAATTGATATTTTTGATATTGTATAGAATCTCTGGGCACGTTAGCGAACGCGCAGTTGTATCTAATAACTTCCTCTTCTTTCGGAGAACACTGACGTTTAAAACTTGTCGATTCACAATCGAAGAAAGTATTCCTTTATTTGCGAATTGTTAACTATGCGACGAATTCTTTATTAATAATGGCGAGTCTTCGTTCGGAACAGAACTGCGGAAGGAACCAAACACTTCAGCTTCCTGATACAATTGCCTCCCTCGTATTGTTCTAGTTAATTGTTGTTGCGAGCTCAGTTCTACCGCTGACCGACTTAAACCGACTGAGACGAACCGGACGGGTAGATGTCTTTTGGATCTCAAACCCTTGCGAACAACGGCGGGCAATAAATTGTGCGACACTGACGACGTCAAAAGTTTTGAACCGAATGCTCCAGCAATGTCTTCTGTCTAAGAACGATCTGGGTATCTGATCCAATCGCGACCGCCGGTATTAAAAGGCTGACCAATAGTGTCTACGCTGGAGGGTCGACCCGACCGTCAATTGGAACCACTCAGTGCTGATGAACAAAATGTGACTCGGCTTACCTCGTAAAATCGCCCCGTATTCGGTCGCCTACTGAATTCGAATTTCGATTAATACCTGATTCGCAATTTTTCGCAGCGAAACTGACCAAACGTAATCAAACTTCTCTGGGATCGTGTGAGCCTGCGCTCTATTTTTACAGCCACGCTCGAGTCTTTGCTATCTGCGAAGATGATGGTGACGTTTACATCGACTTAATGAGCTGTCGCGTCGTAAAAGATGCCTGTTTGCCACGTGGATTAATTATTTTGCAAAATGTTATCTTCGTCTTCCTGGTTTATACTTTCATTCCAAAGCTTCAAATCAAATGAAAAATCATCGGACCCCTTTCTCGATTCAGTTGCAGAACGAACAATGATAAATGTAGAAAAGTGGTGCGTTTCCGGGTGACGGTATTAGAGCCACGTGCCAGTCGTTTCAACGATGAACGTGAAGTAATTCGTGGTTGTTACGAAAGCTTCTTCAAAACTCTTTCAAAAATTTATTCGAATAGAGATTCTATCGACTTTGGGAAAGAATAACGATTTTTCTTTTCTTCGTAAAGTGTATATCTATGACCGTTCTCAAGCTTCAAATTTTCACGTTGTTGATCAAAACGTTGTTTAGTCCAGAAAATCGATGAGTTAAATTAATATCGCAGACGTAGAACCTGTAACAATAAAAGTCATATACGTCCACGGAAAAATAATACCGAAGTAATAGGAATATTCTCCGGTAATGACAATAAATAGACATAGATTTCAGTATTTATTTAATCCGTTTGTTTAAATAAATCAGATCTACAAAATCGCATCTCGTAACATGTTATCGACGTAGGATCACACGGAACTTCGCCTATCGGCAATTGTCGGCGGTTGAACAGACCGAAGTTATGCCGAAGCGGCGGCACACATCCTGCTGTTCGTTGACTGACAAACGAATCGTCGTCGTGCTTCCTAATTTCCAGTACCATCGTGTTCTCGTCTATGCGTCTTCTCCGCGTCTTTACACGTACATCCGTTCAGCAAAGCTGGCCAGCTCAACGGGGTTAGACGTCTGAAGTTTCGCTGATTGAAGTTAATCCGCGAGGTCATTGTTATACGCGCTACTCGCTTCCACACAAATTGAACCGTGCATGTCTTGTACAGGAAAGCTCCGCAGAACTCTACCAAGCATCATCGTCATTGTACCAACGCGGCGTGCCGGTATGCCTGCACGTCACGTTCGTACGAACTGCGCACGACGACCAGCGACCGCGGAAAAGAACCCCGCAGGAAGAGCTTTTGACGATGCCGGTTTCGGGCGGTCCTCGGAGATCAACGACCACCGACGAATTACTTCGCGACCTTGTCCCTTGCTACAGCGAAGCGAATGAGACTTCATTCTCCCGTCGAGCTAGATTATTCATCCGTTGGACAACTATTCGTTCTAGAACTATGACACTTTCAGAACGTTACTGATCGTCTCGCGTAATGGAATTATTTTCGATGTCATCAATTCGAATTGAGATTTCCCTCTTTGATTCGTGCAATCGATAAAGTGAATTTGCTTCTCAATAATTCGTTTTACAGTTCGGGTGGTTAAATCGTTTCTCAAACCGGCGGGGATAGTTTTCAGCAATGACGTAACGCTTTATACAACTGCCTTAATTAACGAACTGCCAGTTATCTCTAAGCGATGTTCGCCTCCTAGAGACGGACGCATGAACAATTAGTAACAGTTGAACAAATTAGATTCGCGTTTTTTATATTGTTGGGGCATGTTGCGACATCTAATTAGGTTTAATTAGAACGACGCAGGCGCGAAATTAGTAAGGAAAATGATTTTTACGATCAGCCGGTTGGAAACGCGTCATTGTATAATAGACGCGAGTGTTAACTCCTCGCGTGGACGAAGAGAACCAGCGGCAGCGTAGACGACACGGGTACGGGTCTCTATTCCTGCAAATTATACTAAGACATCAAGGTCGTACGTATATCTGCTGCTTGGTAATGGACGAATGCACGTTCGAACCACGTGTAACATCTTCTACGTCGTCGGCTTTTGATTGAAATCATAAACCGGTTGTTACATTGATGTTATAGCATCGCGACTCGGCTAAACTTACTTCGAGACAATGCCAGGGACAAATCTTTCGTGGGTGTCATTACCAAGGGTCAAAGGAATCATGCATGTTCAAGTGTACATACAGAAATACAAACATTTCTGTGTTTCGGTATCATTTATCTGTGAAAAGTACAAACAGTCTGTAACAAGGCAAAATTTTTTCATTCTATTTTTACGATGACCATAATGTTCCGTGAATCGTTTAGACGAAAATTATAATTAATTGCAGCGAACACGAAGTATGAGTCAATTCACATTTCTGTGCTCGATTTCCTGCAACACATCTCGGCATTCTTGCTCCAGGATACCGCCCCACACTTGATACCGATGATTCAATCCCGGCGTAGCATGCAAGACCGTCTTCGAGCCTAATACACCTGTACTCTCGTTGGGCACACCGTAAAATATCCTAGAAATTCTAGAGTGTAGTAGAGCCATAGCGCAAAGAGGGCATGGTTCTTTAAAAAGGAACGTCCAATATCCTGTACATAAGTAAGGGCCACACGTGTTTTCTGTCTGATCATTCGTTGCTTCAGTCTGATTAAATCTATCTGAAACTATTGTTTTTGCGGAATCATTATTTTTTCGCCCTCGTCGATTTATGGTGGATTTCAAGGTCTTTAACTGTGGAAGAGTAACTTTGGACAACGTTTTCGGGTAATAAAGCGGAGCCTCTTCAATATATTTTCGTTTGATCCCTTTCTCTTTAGTTACTGTATCTTTCGTTTCTTTTATATCATTAGAAATAGGCATACATAAGTCATCAGAATTCTGTTCTGAGTTTTCGTGCAAGTTGTTGTCCAATTTCCAAGCTCCACCACCTTGAAGTCTGGCAACAAGATCTACAGCTAACATAGCTGCATGCCACATTGGATGCTGGTCGATTTTCGATGCGGCAACCGCAAGAATTCTTCCATCCTCTGGATCAACGATCAATGCGCTGCCGTTACAATTTGAGTCGCCGACGGCTTCCAACCTGGCTGCCTGTATTACGACATTCATGTACCCCTCTATCAGGTCCAATTGATGTTCTGTGAAAATCGATCCATCGACCAGACATTCAATGTTAGGATCAGGGTGAAAGTTCAAGGGCCAGATCTTTGAAGCTCGTGCCGCTTGAACTTTGGTTCTTGCTGCTCTGGCTGGTACCCTCAATATTTGAAAGTCATCTTCTAACAAGCACAAGTTGAATCCTCTTTCCTTTAATATCGTCTTCAGTTCGTCTGAGGTTAAAGTACACTCTTTATTCGAATCCTGTTCTTCCAACAGTCCCCTTGATTTTAAAGGCGCCAAGAGCAGTCGGTTAGACGAGCAGCGCTTCAGGTGATGGAAACCTGGCAAAATAGATGAAATGCTTTTAATAGCAGTCGAGATGTCCTTTTTCTCTTTAAGCAGACCCACGTAGACGTCTTCGAGTGGCGGATCGTCTGTGAGATCCGAACCTAAAATCGGTCTTGCTGTCCAACGCCTAGCCGCGGCTTCCAGTTTGCTCTCCTTGGGACACTTGGCCGAGGCGATTTCCATCTTCCTGAAAAGACGGTGCCTTCACTTTTCGTCGGTATACATCTTCACCGTCGCATTCGAGTCTTTATCCTCGGTCTCTTTAACGAATCGTTCCTTCTACGGAACGTGATTTTCAACTATCTTATTCTATGCTTGAATCTGTGCTGGAGGTGCATGAGACGCGGAAGAACGTTCACGGCGAACGTGATTCGTGGGAGAAACATGGTTCGCGGCGGTGCACTTGGTGCGGTTCGCAGGAGGAGAAGCGATTTTAAATTGCTGTCAAGTTGGGCCACGGTCGGATCGATTGTCAGAGTTAGGCGCAATTGTACGACGTCGATCTGCCAACAGGAGAATAAGGTCTTTTGTTGCCACGCCGTCCCGATCTTGTCTCGATCGCTTTCCAATTTAAATACGAAACCCGTGGACGAATTTTCACGATAATCACGCATCATCGCGGAATCGCACGATGTTCCATGATTTTATGATTAAAAGAAGAACAGACGTTGACATGAATTATGAATTGCGCCTCCGAAAAATCCGTAAGACAGGTTCGAGTCTATGAACTCCGTTTTATCGGAAGTCATTGAAAACAGAATACAGAAATATAGGATAGATTGACAGGAACTAACGAAAATATTTGTTAACGCTGTATACCTATCGGGAGATCGTATTATCACGACAGTGAGATGTTATGTAAACTATGTTTTCCTGAGAGAAAAGAGAGACACTTCGGCTGTTTGAAAATATTTTACAGTTTCGAAATTGAACGCATAAATTAAAATAATAATTAATACGCAGTGCGATTTCGTATTGAATAAATATTTGGCAATTACGATGCGTTGGTATCGAAAGAGTGATTCAAGGGGCTTGGGAAGTCGCATCTTAAAACGTATTAACTGTCCACCGAGAGGAAAATATGCCATGGTCGGATGTTCTGTGAATGGATAAATGAGTGCACAGGACAGATTAAATTATAAAACGTTCATAGCGTAATAGCGAGCCGCGAATACGAGGTTATTGTTAAAGATGGTCATTAGACGAATGATAATTTTATTATGTATCACAGTGAAAGAACGAGATAATCGTGTGAGTCTTATTTGAACTTCTTGAAAACGAAACATCAACGTGCAAATATTCATATGATTTATTGCTGAAAGTTACGTAAAAGCAAGTTCTATCTCTTCCTCCTTTAATGTATTTTACAATCAGAGAACTTAATATTTATAAACACGAACAGGGAAGAGTAAAAGAATAATTGACGGAGTATTAGGGTCATTCATTTAAAGAGCATACAGTTAGGCACTTTTATGTTCGTTGATCAGAGGCAGTGGTCGAATCAAGTCAAATTTCGCGCCTCGTTACGTCAACCAAGATGGTGTGGCATATTCGTGCGAAGCATGTATCTTATATAACAGAAAAGAAACAATAAACAGATTCGAGTGACGCAGCACGCGTGAACGTAAACTCGCCAGGCGAATGCACTCGGTCAACACGGTCGTCACAATTAAATGCTGATGTAATAAATAAATTCAAATCGATCGAAATGTCGCCTCTCGATCAGGGAGGTGGATTTTTTAATGGATCCTGTTCACGTGCCAATATGTCTTCCCTGGCCTTGAATCCGAGATATGACACGCGTGTCCCGCATCTTTCACGCTTGTCAAACAAAAACAAACCGACCGGATCGGGAAAAACGTGTTGCGCCGCGTAAAAAGTAGGACAATCGTGATACGCGCGTGTGCGTACACGCTCTGCGCGACACAGTACCGGAAAATCGATGAAAATCCTTACCTGCTGCTGTATGAGAGCGTACGGCCCGACGTCTGTTTTCTGCTCCGAATTCTTTCTCCCTCAACGATGAACAGGTGGATCGGTTATCGGCCACACCTCGGACACCTTTCGATACTTTATACACGAAGCACGACACAAGAATACTAGGGAAACGCACGTGAATATACCCGCGGAGATGGACGTTTACAGGAGGTCGACTTAATACCTGCTTCGCGATTACGAGTTATCGGCACTATTGCTGCGCCCTCTGTCGGCGGCCAGTGCTAGTTCACGACTGGAGGAAGGGAAACAACCGTGCCACGCTCGTTCTTATTTCTTTATTTTTTCTTATCAATAAGTTTTAACGTTGTCAGTGACACCCTGAATCGAATCCTCTAATCTTCTCTGAACACTGAAACAATGATTTTCCTTTGATCTACGACATGTTTCACGTATTTCTCTGTAAGTAATCACGCGTTCCTCGTCGTGTCTCTGAACTCCTGTGTTTACAATCCACATTGTTAAACCGTGATTTTTAAATTGACTGTCTTTCCTTTTTACATAAAAATAATAGAGAAAGTAGAGAATCAACTAATTACTTATTTTATTGTTCAGTATGAGTACGCCTCGGACACCAATAAACAGTGATGTGAAGCTAACTTGCAACGTGCTGATGTTTGGCGCGAAAATGGATTATGGCGTCATCAGAACTCCTTCGCTTCGCGAACCGTGACAGATGAGCTTTGATCTTCGAATCTTCCGAGTATGTATTTTATTCCTAATTATCAATCATCTCGCTCGTAAATGACCGTTTGTCCTCTCTGATCGATGCTTTATCATCGCTGCGAAACTTTTATATTCCTATTAACTATTATTACGATTATTTGACGAGGGGAAGACGGTTCTTTGTACGAACGGTACGTAGTAAGTTTACGTTGCGGGAGAAATCATGCTATAACGAAGTCATTACTGTACGCATATTGTTATGATATATCATGCGAACAACATTCGTTCTCACGAATGTTGTTCGCCTTGAGCGTAAGAAAGCGGAGGAAAATTGGAAAATCGAAGATACAGTACTTTAAGATCAAGCATAACGATGTAATTTATACATAGTTCGAGCGATACACAAGTTTAGGAAAGACACGACTGCAGTCTTGTTGGAATTAATCGCGCCGGTTTATGCAACACATCGAGCCGTCGATGCCCGTTTAATCACGCAATTATTCATGCAAGATTCGCATAAGTCTCAAAGTTTCTGAGGTACTTTAAATACGTTATTGCTGCATCGTACAAATATTCCATTTGTTCCTAAAATGAAAATAAACGGAAGTTATATCAGCGTGATCTTAACCGCATGCGGATAATAATTCGAGTCGAATTACCAGCGAGTTGACGAAATCGGGCCGCGATTTTCTGATCGTGCGAATTGCCAAGCAAACGTCGCATTCGCTTTCTATAGTCATTCTTTTTAGCAGGAAACTTAAGGCTAAATAAAGTCCGCAGCCGGTTACGCCGTCGCTAATTAAAAATAAACATTTTAGCATATCTAGCGATAAGTGTTCGATGTATACGAAGATATTCTTGGAAATTTAATGTGGTCTTACTGGCAGAGTACAACGATAGGTCCCTCCCCTCGCGATATTCTCATCGCTGTTTTCCACAGCGTTACCAACGATATTGTCTCCGGCGGATCTTGGTTTCTACCAGCTTTCCATTTTGTGGAGCACAAAATTGTTATCTCTTGTTCCGTAACAGGCTTCTAAAATTGTACATGACTTAGTAACGTTTTGTGTAACACCTACAAGTTCCTGTGTACACCTACAAACTCCGTAACTCACTTCCGAATTATCGACCAGTATCAATTCTTGTGTCGTGTAATGTTCATATTCGGTAAACTCTTTTCCACGAATATTTATGTACGGCAACGGTTTGAACTCTCCGCATGGAACAATTGGGCAGCATGTCTAAAAATCGTTTGATTCAATAATACAGAATTCGCAAAAATACATTTTCGAGTACATCAATTAAATACTGTATCTGTCGGATCTGGTGGTTGTAATACGATAATCAGTTCCACTTTGTACTCCGCGATCATTCTCCAAAAATCGCTAAATGTCTTGGGCATCGGTAGTTGCGTGGCTAGATACTGATTCTGCAACCTTACACCATCTACGTAAACAGCAGCTATGTAATCGCTGTCGTCGTCTGTCGGCGGATATCTCTTTAAATATACTCGGTTGACACTCGCTGCGAAGTAATTGCCGCGTTATTGCGTCCACGCGTCCATTAATAATAAATATTTAAAAAATATAAGACCATTTTCGAACCTGAAGCCAATTCTGGAAATCTGTGTTTGGCAAGGTTCCGTTCTGATAGCATTTGTTGACTGGTCGGTGGTCGGAGAGCCTTGTCTTGCCAAGTTACTTTCTCTAAACTTTTTAAAGAAATACTCTTAATATGATTGGTCATCTATTTTCGGCTGCTCAATGAACATTTATAACTCCTATTTTTATATGTAATGAAATTTTGATCAATTGTCAAAAAATACCTATCGCGCTGAATTCCTAAGTGCTCTTTGAAGCTTTTGATCTTTGCTGGTAACGATTCGTTGCATGGCAAAGAGGTAGGTAACGACAGTAGACTCTCGACGAGTATTAAATGAGCTAACAAGTATTGTTGCTTGTTGTCCACCATGTTTGGCCTCTGACTTCTGATCATCTCTGCTTCCGAGAACACATCTACCACCTAAAAATATTTCTGAAATATATCATATCGCTTTCAAACGCAATACAGAAAATATTTGAAGAATATTTCACCCCTTCTGCAGCAGCCCGTCGGAGGCAAATGTCGCATAAAATAATAGTTCCAGTTCTACCGACACCTGCGCTGCAGTGTACCACAACTGGCCCATTTTGAAGTGGTGTTGCCAAAAGCTTCTTTAAATATGTTACCACCGAATGCGTAAATAAGGGTACACCATGATCCGGCCATGCTGTGTAATGCAACTGCTCGATCTAATTTTTAAACACCATTGAAGGGCAACTTGATTTGGAAAATGTGTGGGAGTACAATTCATTTCCATATGAAAACTTCATGTTTTACCTTACGGGCTTCGTCTCCACACGTTACGTGCAACGTACGGATCGTATAGTGTGCAAATACAGTATTGTTTGCATTGAAAACGATAATGTCGCCGTACTTTTTCTTCTTCCCGGCATCGGGCCAATATTGCTCACATTTTACCTAACAAAAATCCTACACATTAACTGAACGAATAAATTTCAAACATAGACGTTACCTTTCCCCCTTCGACTAAATTCGCAATCATGCAAATCACGTAGGTCTCTTCTTGCCAGACCATTCTCCAAAAATCGATCACCGTGTTTGCTTTTGGTCCTTGCGTAGCAATATAGAATTTGTCTTTTTTATAGCCCTGTAAACGTTACGCATTCCTTAAAAATACGATCAATAATCTCTTACGTACATTAGATGCTACTACCTTGATATAATTAGCGTTGATGTAATCCGAGTAAGAATCATCTGGAAGCTTTTCCAATACCACGCGATTCTCATCGTCTGTGATTCGTCAAAACTAGTTATTTATTAAAATTAAACAATTATAGGCAATAATAATAAAATCACATACACGCTATGAGATTTGCGTATCGATTCTTTGGTTTGTTTTCTGGCAACTTCCCGTACTCCCATGGTTTCGTTTGTCCCCTTGGCAGTGTCTTTTAAGAAACGGGAACAAATAGTTCATAAAATTCATCGAGCTTGTTATGTCAAATAAAATTCTTAAACTAGCAAATAACTCACGCTGTACTGCTTATCCAACAGTCCAGAATCGATAGCTTGCCTCACATAGTCTTCGAAATCCTTCACCTTTACCAGAGACATTCGTTCTTCCCTCTGGTGATTATTAATATCGTTCACATACATCGCGTTGCCGTCGTAGGGTGTGCTTACGCGCGATAAAAATTCCTTATCCGACAAGGTAGAAGCGCTAGTTAAAGATCGGCTGGAACAGGACGGGTTCAATTTCACTTCGCAATGTTTACTACTGTACACAAAATCCACTTCCCTCTGTAGGTTTACTTTTTTCGAGGATCTTTTCCTCCTGCGAAGATTTAAAAAAGTAATTATTACGTTCGACCTTGAACCGCGTGGAAAAAGTACCTCCGATAAAAGTAAAATATCGCGACTCCGATGACAAGAATTATCGTGATGGGAATGAGCCAGGCCCCGTGTCTTTGCCTCGGCACTTCGCCGATACGAATCGATGCCGTTTTCGCAACTATACCGCTCATCGATTTTTCATCAGTTAACACAACGACCACGATCACGTAGGATTCGGTTGGCTTCAACGGGCAGTTCCTTGCACCGCCGTAAATCTTGTCGTCACCTATTACAAGCGTCTTACCAGCGAACTCATCGTTCTGCGCGGAGGTGAAAATGTAATCATGTTCGTTTTACGGATCGTGAATACATATTTTATTGTATGAGATAGAGACGAGTATGGTAAATACTTACGGGGAACGAAGCGGCGCACCATGCTCCCTCGTAATGTTCGATACCCGTTTTTTCGCTTAGTATGGCAGGCAGTTTCTCATCGGTGCATGCTTGCGAACCTCTTACGATCACGTGCATCGCACTCTGTTTCGTGTCGTTTAGGACCTTAGGTATATGTAACAAGATCATTGAATCTGAATCGCGTACTTCTGTCCTTAGTTCATTTTCGAATTTTATAGATGAAGATGTTTCAGTTTGTACAGCTTTTGTCTCGCCATACGTTTCCGTAATCGTGACAGCCCGAATGGAAATTTGATAAGTACATGAAGGTAATAGATATAATTTTTCATTGTACGTGAATCGATACTCCTCAATTTTGTATTCATGAATGACGTCTCTTTGCGATCGATGAATTTCAATTCTTAGATTCGACGATGTCATTTGAGCGCGGATTATAAATTTTTGAAGATGTTCCCCTGTTCTCCAAGGATGGGTCCAAGTTAGATTCACTATCCCTTCCCCAAGATTCTTGGCGAAGAAACCCCCTGGTGCTTCTGGAATAACATCAGTCCAAGTAATCTGCGCGAATGTTGCCTCACCTGGCATTGACACGTTTACGTTCACCGCTGAAACCTGAAACATGTTTATTATGATTATCTGAGATTAATAATGGATCTTGTTGCGATGCATCTTTGCATACACTAATATATTTCTTTTCCGGATCAAGTTGTTTTACAGTTGCACAGATGTGCCTGCTCCACAGATCGCAACGATCTGTTGCTCGTATCTCTAATACACTTTTGCAAGTCGCAATTGATCTTTCAAAAGAAATCAAGTCGCATTGACTAACGATGTAACTCGCTAGTTCTCCATTGACAGGTGGTTTTGGTTCTTGCCACCTTAAATGTATATGCTTAATTTCGAAATTGGTCTCATAAATTTCGAGGAGTCGTACTGGTGGGGGAGCTATTAAAAATAAATTTCGATCATCGCAAATCCGTTATCTTTTTATAACAGATTTGTACAATTTGTAGTCTGACCTTTCGGGGGAGTGGTAAATATCAAGCTGTTATATCGAGATGGATTATGTTGCTTATCATAATCCCTGATTGCGTAAATTCGTGCTTCATAGGTTTCGGAACCATGCAGCCATGCATCCAAGTTAAGAGAGTATTTCACAGTTTGTTTTGTAATAACAGAATTCGCCACCGCTCTGCTAACACCAGTAACATTAATTCTTGCGATAATGGGACCGGAAATTGTAGTGCAATCTTGTGGTGCATCCCACGTAAGCACGTAATCGTGAAATCTTAAATTTTTATAGACAGCCGTTGGTATTTCTAAAAATATGAATATTTTCTATTTAAATTTATTAAAAATGTTGATTTATTAAAATTATCCAATTTATTAAAAATGTTAAGGTCAGTGTGATTAAATTAATGAATATATAAAATAACAAGAATAAATAGCAAGAAATGTTTACCTGTCTGATTAGTAGAGAACTCAACTTGCACTTCTAATCCACGATGAGAAGTATAGGCTACGATTTCTGCGACGTAAGACGCGTAGGGTTTCAGATTTGAGAATACAGCGCTATGAGTAACAGTAGAGGTAGTGATACTATCGGTTTTAGGCGACTGAATCTTTAGATCATCACAGCCGAAATACGTTTTGATCTTGAAAGACATTAGCACGTTGTTAACTGTTTCGTGAGTATTCTTAATTTTGTTTGTTTACCTGCAACGTGACTCTATATTCTCGTATCTTTCCATTCGAATACAGCGGAGGGTACCATCTCAATATGATCTCCTCGTTTGACGTAAATATTTTATTAACATCCCTTACTTTTGATGGTGCTATTAACATAAATAGATACATTTATCTCAGATGCTATCGCAGTGAATCAAATTAAGAAATAAAATTACCTCCGTCAAGTGTGCGAACCTCCTGCGAGAAGAGAATCGCTATTCCTTTTCTGATTGTCATTTTATATAAGGTATAAGGTGTTAGATATGTAAATTCGTATGGTAATTTAGTCAGACTTCCTCTGCTTATTTCGGTATTTGTTTCAAGATCTTCAAGTACGAATTCGTACCATTGACTTGGACAAGAATATAAAGGATCCTAAAGTTTTAAATAAAAAATCATGTCGTTTTTAATTAACACTGTACACTTCCTCAACATAAAATAAATAATCACTAACATACCACTTCTTTGCCCTTTCTTAGTGTCAAACTAGTATTTCCTACTTCTATATCGAAGCTGGTAGTAGCTGAATAAATTCAGAATTTTATCTTGCTCTGCTCTGATTAGAAATACATTAAATATAAGTTTAATGTGATAGCTTACAAGCACAGCGAGTTGCAAAATTGCTCCATTCTCCGTGTACACTATGATTGTTAACTGTTAGCGTGCAAGAGATTCCGTAAGAAACGCCAGGTTCCAAACGATCGAAGTATCCCACTATTGTTGTACTGTTCTCGAGGATTTCTTTATAATCTCCAATTTGAAGCATTCCTTCTCTCTAAGAAATCAATATTTTATACAGTGAAGACGGTCAATTTAGTCAGGTGTTAAACATAATTTCGGTTACCTGCAGAACATATTGATATCCAGAGGGTAACAATTTGTATTCTTCTTTCATCGGAAGAATCACGCGGACGACCGTTTCATTAATAAAATCAATTTTCGGTGCCGATGGGGCGTCGATACCTCAAAAAATATTTGTCAATATATATATCGCACTAGCATCCTATCAGTATAATATTTCATTACCTCTTTTACAAAAGGGTGGTACGTAGAATCGTCTAGAATTGTCGCAGCCACTTGTGCAGTAGCCTGTTAGAAAGTCACAGTTGTCTCTGAGGCACAAGCCGCAGGTTTTGTTGCAACCGTACCCGTACTGACCGATGTCGCAGTCTGCAATTAACATTTATTAATAAAATGTCTCGTTATTCGGTTGTCCATTTTATAGTGCTCGATCTTTACAAGCGTGGCAATCCGTTCCCAAAAATCCTGCTGGACACGTGCAACCCCTCGTATCGCAAATTACTGTTCCCCTACAGTCTGCATTGTTCTCCAAATGTTCGTAGCAACTTATGGAACAATAAGGTCCCACCTTACCCTTAGGACAATCCATATCATCTGCGAGAATCATTTAAATTCCGTCAATTATTTTGGACAAAGGAATAGTACACGATACTTTACCAAATACTTGATCAACTTTAACGTCAGATGCGACGTTAACAAGAATGCTCTCGTTATAGGACAATTTTTGACACGTGACGTTTGGCCAGAAATATTTGTAATCATGGTAATCTTGCGTAGCTTCCATGCTACCGTATCTTAAAGTATCTGGTTTAAAAATGTGTTAGAACAGTTATTAATTAATCTGCTTGTCATCTAAGCTTTATCGAGTTAGCTTAACAAGGACAGACCCACTGGTGGACACTTGCGAAAATTTGCCACTGCAAATAGTAATTCGCTGAGAGCCATGTCCTCAACACTTGGTGTTAGCCGAATTCTGACAGATTTCTCGAACGCAGATGAAATTGTTTTATTGATTCGAACGTATTGCCACGTCGCTAGTTTGTGGACACCATGTACCATGGACCCTTCGATTATTTGTAAACTTTCTTCTGTATTTTTATGAATGGAATCAATCAACGTTATTTCCATTTTACATTCAGCACACAAACCAATTATTAATTCTATACAGATGTTTCTGGACTTCAGGTTTAAAATAGGACTTGTTAGATCCGCTTTTAAATCAGTTGTGTAAAAGAAACTATCTGAAATAAATTACATTACGTTATCATGTATACGTATAATATTATTTTCCTAATCGTGATTGGATGTGAAAGGAACAGCTTACATGTATGAAATCGGAAGAGCATATGTTTAGGGCTTCTCACGAATAAGTTATAATAGGGAGTTCTATCCCGTGACCATCCATCGTTGTCTTTATATGTCATTAACATCTTTTCAGTGTCGTAGACTGAAATAGTTTTCGAACCTTCGTCCCATGTGATAATAAATGTTTTCCATTCAGTGGCAGAAAGGGTTTCGAACTATATTGCAATGCACAACAATTTCATTTTAGTTTTACACGAAAGGAAACTTGACATACTTCATTGAATAATTACAAAATAAGATTTATAGAATAATTACAAAATAAGAAGCTCTAATTTGAGCGCACGTAGGTTCGATCGGAAAAGTCATAGGCTGAGGTACACCCATCGCACATTTTCGGATCACGGATTCCTTGTTAGACCATCCACCGATGATGATCCAGTAACAAAAATCTTTGCTATAACGTTCGGTGTCACACAACAAAATATGAGCGTCTGTTGATCCACGAATTGATACCGCAAAGGTACCAGATTTCCGTAACTTGTCTAACAGACGATATTCGTTTAGATTGCCAAAATTATTGTACTCTCTGAACCCTACAAATTTGGCTGTAAATATTAATTCGATATTTTAAAAGAAAGACTATTTAAATCGCACCTTCCCATCGCCGATCAAGCACCGGGCCCATAGGCGTTTCACGCGAATTTGTTAAATTCCAGCCTGTGGCCCTCCAGGTTTCCATACAACTATCGTGCGCGTTCAGATCACAATCTATTTCCTCTTTTTTATACGTACTCAGATACTGAAAGTCTTTGATATACGATTATTCTAAAGTTGCGATGAACTCTTCTATTGGTAACTTACCAGTGTTTCCGCCTCTGTCGGATAACTCATACGATGGATACACCCAATTCAAATTACTATTCCATATTAAACCTCCACCATCATCCTCCGATACGCATAACAATTTTCTACTACTATGTGTATACCTCGCTGTTGTCTCTTTCCCCCTTAACACTGTCAGTCGACCAGAAATTATAGTTTGTTGGGTCACGATAAATAATAACGCCAGCAGGTACATCGTAAATTACTTTACTGTGCAAAGTACTTTCAAATTATCACTGTCACAATGAAACGATTTCAGTAGAATCGAAGATAGAAGGACCACAGTTAAATATCGTTGTCACATTGTTAATTCAGATCATGCGATCCGGCAAACGTTGATCACGCTCGGAACTTGGAAATGTAAGATTCTGTAAGAGGCAGAGGAACTCGACTTCCTACTGACGAATTCACGATAAGCAGCATATCCTGTTGTGACAATAGTAGAGAGTGACAGTTGCCCGAGAACGTTTGTCTAAAATCGATGCATTGAGATATGTGCTTGCTCAAAGGAAATGAATCTTCGTCAGACATAGTTGTTAGATATATTTATTTTAAACAATCGATACAAAATGTACAGGATCATACAAAAATACAATGTTGCATTTAGGTATTTCTCGTATATGAGCATGTATTATAAATTGATTCGTCTTAAAATAATCTTACATTATGAACTTAAATTATATATACTTTACTTTATCATTATTAATATTCGTACGATTCTACTGTTGACCAAACGATAGACTAGGATTTCGATATTAACAATTCTTCTCTCGTAAAAATAATTCCAATTGTTAGCCGTGCTTAGGATTATTTTTAAAAATACATAAGAGTTGGCATATTAAGGCGAAAGTCGAGGAATCCATGAGTGTACTCTTCTGTGTCGTCCCAAGTTGCACCTCGGTGATAAGAGCGCCAGCAGAGCTAAGACAGCGCCCAGTAAAGAGACTCCGCATAGAGCACCGGCTGTAACATCGTGGAGAGGGGTGCCAGGTCTTGGAGATTTAGCAGCGAGTAGCAAGAGTCCTGCACAGCTCAGCGCTGATAATCCTGCGAGCCCAAGTCCTGTCCAAGTCTTCCTTAGCGTCCTACAAGCGCCAGCCAAGGCACAGCAGGCGCCGCAACCCGCGGCACTGTCATAATAATATCTGGAAGTAAACGTTTGCGACCTGTTTAGCGGTTGACGACAGCGTTTGATAACATTTACCGGGGATGGAAATTTTTTCTCCGACTATCATTACCTTCTTCCTTGCGTCCAAGACAGGTATAACGCCAAACCGCAAGTTAAGGTACCAACTAACACTAATAAGAGCGGCGCGTTTCTCCTATCGTTTTTCTCCAAACCGCTGGCCAAGGTTGTGTTCGCGTCGCTGTTCGGCGGCGACAGTGGCGGAACCTATATAAAAGATAACCACATGGTTGGATCATCGTTTAATTCCATGGTTATGCAATCGACGTAATGCAATTCGCGTACCACTGCGGTTCTCGCGATGAAGGCACTTTCTACGCTTTGATAACCGTTCCTTTTCTGCCCGGCAGGTATCATTTGATACTTCGGTGAACCGGACACCATCGGCATAGATTCCGGCCCATCCATGTACGCGTAACGTGGTGGTAGGTCACTGTGACCCATCGTCACAAGGTCGACGGGAGCCGTGCCGACGTAACGCAGTCTTCCGCAGTTGCTCGCCGGACAGAGATCCTGTTGTCGGGACGAGTTCTCTAGCAACGGTAGACATCTTCGCGCCGATGACTCCTTGTTCGGGGTAGACGTCTGCGGACCAGCGGGGAACCCGCGGTTCTGCGGGGTTCCTTGCGGAGTACTGCGATTAGGGCTGAACGTTCGACCTATATTTCCGTGGAACAAAAATTTTGCTTTTTATTCGTTCCCTGCAATGACGCATGAAACGGGTATTCGCTGAAGAACTACATACCGGTTGGGGAGCCACCCGGTGTAAGTGCTCTTCTTTGCGGTGTACCGGCTTGATCGAATGACTGTTGCCTCCTCGGAGACAGGGTTCTTTCCTCGGATCTGGAACGAGGTTTCCTGGGAGTGGTCAATATCTCGTGCAGTTTTTGCGTCGCCAAGTTATTTCTCGGCGAGACCGACAGTTCTTGACCGTTCCGTTCCGGAAGAGCCGGGGGATCTTCTTCTTGCAAAGGCACTCTGCTATAACGACCTAATGACACATTCGACTTTTACTATGTCTCTCCTGAGTGATCGTAAAGTTTTTACGCGTTATCACCGATCGACTTACCTTGCGGAGTGTTAATATGCCTCCGCGCCGGCGATACACGTTTCCCGGCGTTCCACGTTGCCTCTTCTTCGTCTTGGAAATCCTGATCACTCGGTACAAAAGCGTATCGTCCGGCGTTGTTTCGACAATTTTGCATCTGCTGCTCCCGCCCGTCGTCTTGGTTGGTTGCCAGCGCGGAACGCTGTTGCACCTGCTGGTGTGGAATGAACTCGTACCTCGACGAACCCCTCCTCTGTATGTGACTCTTCTGTTCGTCTTGTATGTACTCGTACCTTGAACTTTGATTGTACATCCCGCGGTGTTCCTCCACCGGAACGCTTCCATACCTACGATGCGTAGGGTTACTGTTGTTCTCCTCGAGGTAACAGTATCTCTCTCTGCTATCGCAGTTCTCTATTCTGATTTCGTTCGCCCCCTGGAACGCGAGGTTGCTCTGCCCGCCGATGCATTGTAACTGCAGCGGGGGTGGCGGCGGCGGTAGATCGTCGCTGCTTTGAAACTGTGGCGGCGGCGGCAGATCGCCAGCGTGATCCTCCGGTATATATTCCGATTGACGGCAAAACGACGGATTCGTGTAGCAATGCACCGGCGCTGGTTCCGACATTTGGGCCATCTTCTTATCTATTCGTATCACTCGGTCAACTGCGATTAACGTCTATCGCGTTTTTGCTGGTCGTTCCACTCGGCACGATGCACGCTATCTTGATAGTTCGCGTGCGGCACTTGGACGTAAACGAATGACTCTTTATTAACGCGCGGACGACGACGTTCGTCACGCGAGTTTCAACCGTCTTGCTGCGATCATCGCTCGGTCACGGACCCGATAGCTGCTATTTTCATTCACGATTGTTTTTTTTTGTTCACAAGGATCAGTAAGATGCTGCTCACGTAGGAGGGTAGTGTCCAAGTTTCTAAGGAGAATGTTACCGTCTGTATAGCAGGCGAGATCTCTTCACCGCGAATGTGGTTTACTTTGCACATTTTTTTTTAATTGCTATTGATTCTGAATTTTTGATTTCTCGATCGAGCACGTGTTTCCATTCACAAATGATCACAAGATGGAACACTTCTTAGGATATGAATTTTTTCTAACTGGTTCTTACATATTCGAAAAAGGGACGAACGTCTCTGTTGATAATCCACTTGATTAGAATTTACTCCTTGAAGATTTCACGAGTTCGCCGAGGCAAGGTCTGTTGTTCGAACGCGTTCGATCCGCGCGGTACGGTTGCCTCGAACAAACTGCCACATGAGTTCCCTAAGAGCAGATGTACGAAGGGCGTTTCTCCGAGCGTTTCGAATGCACACGCTTGTGTGCGTGTGCTGCGTACTACCTGAGGGGTTGTCAGAGGGTTCGCATAATACGGGTCTGCTGTGCCATCGTTGGGTGGGGACCCCTGCCACCTATAATACCTTCTCTCCAACGTTTTATACGTTACTACTACCCTCGATGGTACGCCCGTTAAGGAATTTATATGTACAACCTCGGCAGTATGCCCTTCATTGCGTCTCGCCGAGAGATTTAAACTTTAAATCCCGCTCCATATTAATTTTCCCCAATTGAAGGAGCATTACTCAACTTCATCGCTCGCTAAATTGCATGAAGCTTAAAGTGCGTGGAGTAATTGAAAGTTGCAGATTATTATTTCTTACATCTATCTGTCATTAAAGAAGCAGACGCTCCTGTATCAATAGAATAAAAAATAGTCTTACAAATAGTTGTCTAAGTTTGTTGACGTACCAATTAATACGGTCATTAAAATATTATAAGAAATAAATAAATTACGATTGGCAAATAAATAACTGATAACTATAATAAGAAAATAGAGAAGATAACTATAATAAGAAGATGGAGTTGTCAGTATCAGTTGTTTTAAATAATAATTATATTTTTCATAACGAGAAAAGAAGACTTCGTTACGATCGAGAAAGGACTCGAGTCGAGGGTACTATAGATAATTTTCTGGGCAGCTGCTATGACCGTTGGGACGCGTGCCCCAATCGTAACAGCTGCTTCAACACATACGCAAACCGATCACAAACACGCTCTTTATCTTTCACTCTTCGTGCACCAAATACGCTGGTTCGGCTCATACGAACCGACGAATGTACACGTTAACGGCCGGAAAGTCATTTCGTGGAACAGGGTGGAACTCGATATGTTAAAATTCCAGCCGCAAATTGGGCGAAGATTCCGGAAGCGAGACTTTAAGGGTATTACGTGTTACGACTTTAACACAGAGCGAAGGAATGTTCAGGCAATCGATGGGTTTTTCAGCGAAAAATCATTTTTATAAAAACTCATTGATTTTACACTCGACTGAATCGAGTCAGTTTTTCCATTGGTTCGCTTGCATAATAGTTTCAGAAGATCACGCTGCAAGTAAGAATCGATTTGTGCTAAAGATCAATAACAAAAAATTAGTTACGATAAAGCGACAGCGTTTCGATTTGCGAGGAGTACCCAATGACGAGAATTCGTGCTCGTGACAATCGCGGTTGATAATACGCAGGGCGAGTTGGAATGCACGCGTTAGCTTCAGAAGCCACCTCGTAGCTACAACTCCACCCGCGGTAGTTCGACCTCGTGGATAAACGCAAGGCCGTTTGAATAGTAAACAAACAGTGAGCTCATTCAAAGTTTACGTCGAAATATACGTGTGACCGCCGATCGGAACCGGAGTTCGAGTCGCTCGTCAGTCGAACCTGCAGCATGGGTAAAAGTAAATAGTACAGTATAACCGAGTTGACAATAGATCTTAGGTCTACAATCAGTGCCGGAGTGTTCGTCTATTATCAGCTAGTAACACAACGAGATTTCTTCAATGCCTTATAACTCTTCTCTCGATGCCCGGTTGATTAGCCTGTTCGATGGTTCAGCCTGTTTAGCGAGAGCTCCCACCTTTAAAACAGCACCGTGCACACACGCGACATGCTTGTGATAAGATATCCACTTTCCTCTCGAATTAATTGACACACTTTTCTTATTTGTGCTTCGGTAGAAAAGTAGGTACATTGTATCGTAAATAACACTCGAGGCGTTTCTTGAACGAATTCAACGCCTTTCTTTCCAGTATCATTAAACTATAATTCCTAGTCTCTGTGGGATTACGATCGGTCTCCAAGAAAGTTACAGCTCGATTTTCCGCTCGAATGGTTTATCAGCGACGAAAAAATGTAGTTCCGGAAGATCGAGAAAGTATAATTTTCTCTTTTCTTGCATAGATAAGTCTGTGATTAACACATTTCTTTCATGGATTATCACGTTTTACTCGTTTCTGAATTTTCTGATAGTCGAGTATACGCACGCGAGCGACGTGCGTACATCGATGTGCACTCGCGAAACCGAGAGTAATCACGTTGAAAAATCGATTTGAGAAACCGAAACGTACACGTGCATAGTCATTCATACGACACGCGCCGAAACATGTCAGTTTCGTCCCTCGGTTTCTGTGACATGCTCTGAGTCATCGAATCATTTCTATTGCGATTTCCTCAACCATAAATGTAATATTTACCAAAGTATGTCTATTTGCCTTGAGAAAAAATTAAACATTCTAGTTTGAATGCAATTAGGGGTAATAAACTCTCTTGGCTGCTTTAATTGCTTCGTTAAAGCGACGCAATTGGATTAATGAATTAACTTCGATTAGAATCATCTGTACAGAAGAGTATCACGAGTAGTTAATGGAAGGCTGCACTATACTATTCTGTGTACACCATTCCCTTATTTGTGGGAAAATAAACAATAAATTGAACTTTCGATTATTTTACTTAGGGAAAAGGTCGACCGCCAAGCCTGCGTATTTTTTCCTTGAAGAATAAAGGTTAGCGTGATCTCTCGTGAGGATTTGTGAGGACTTAGCGGTTTCCTTGAGGGCAACTGTGCTTATAAATTGTCACAGTGATACGTTTATAGGGAATGTATACTTGTTTAGTATACGTAAGATGCTAAACTATATTCCAAATGCATTTTATTTTTCCGTGATAAGATAAGGCATGATCGTCGCGTTTCTCGGTAAGAGTGACATCGTTTTAAGATTGCGGAAAGTGACGCGAAGAAGGCTTGAAACAACGCGAAGGTTCATCTATCCATCGTTCTCTGTTGTCCCTTTCACTGCGAATCGACCGCGTGGGAGGTTTACTCAGGATCACATAGTAATTTCAACCCGAGCTAGTCTTCGCTCGCAGCTCAGCCTTCACCGAAGTGCCTGCGCCTTCCTCACGCGGACAGTAATCTGATCTCATAAATTAATTGCGGAACCACTAATTTATTGACCAGAAAGTGATGTTCATTTTTTCCCCACGAACTTCTCTCCGAGAATTGGGACGTACTGGAAACATGTACTTCGATAAAATCGAGTGAAGTATTCTTGAAGAAAAAAAGAAGAATATAGTGTGTCTGGCGTCAACTATCAGGAGTCGCTTGTTACGTCCTTCGAAGATCTTAATAACGTTAATTATGCCAATCGTCGCGTTGATAAATGCTCCCAATTAAGCGGACAGTTGAAAGAAACTAGCGAGAAGGTTTACCCGAGATTGAATTACGATCAATGAGAGCAGCGATCTTATTGATTCCACGTGACAAGCTAGCAACGGAAATTGGATCGGCGGTTTCCCAAGAGATAAAAAAATCCAGATCGGCTCGTACCAAGAGGCGAGGACAAGAAATAAGTGAAAACGGTGTCTGAGAAAATCCGCGCCGCGCCGGTACACGCGCGCGCAAAGAGATAATTGCATCGCTTCGGCCGCGGTTGCATAATATTCACTGGCAGCAGGGAAGACGAATAAAAATTGTAGCAACGACAGCGCGTTAGGTTGTTAAACCTACATACCGTTTCGCGTTCACGCTGATCGGATACGGTCGCGGTTATGCGGCTCTTCCTTCTACCTGAACTATCGTCCTCGTTCCATTGTTAGAAACGAATTGCACAAGCGTGTCGCTCGCGCGGCGTCCGCCGAGGCTCACGGAGAAATCCGCGCGACGCTGGGATGAAGATTTCAATTACATTCAGCCGGTTAGCATAATTGGCCGACCGCTCGCTTCTGGTTGCCTGGAGATCATCAACGATTTGGCCTGGATTAACGTTCCAACCAATTCCGCGTTGCGACTGTGGACTGGAATAAGCCGAACCAGTCACGGATTTATCGCGAGGGTCGTTCGTTTGATACGCGCGTTACATCGCGCGTGGCACGTCGCGAAATTGTTACTTCTTCGACGACTTGGTAACACACGGTATATTTCATTCACGGTCAAGTGCTTTCGGTACCGAAGCAACAGGAAGTGCGAAGCAATTTCCGCGTGGAGGGATCCAAGTTAATATACGTGTACGATTAAAACCGAATGGCATTGACGATGGATCGTCGCGACAGGTGCGCTGAACTTCCTATCGGTGTCATCGAAAAACACCTTTTTCTACCGTAGTTGGTTCTAGCCGCACGACTGATCCGATAGACTGTTAAAATAATGATGCAGAACGTGTATGTGATAAAGGTGAAAACGAAACCACCTTTGTCTTCTCTGTACCCGTCGGAACGACGATATTCGGCATCGACCGTGGGCGGTCTGTCCTTCGTTCATTTTGGCCTGGGTGCACTTTCCCTCCTCCTAGGCAGCCTATCTTTATCTCTTCAAGGTCCGGTGCTATCGGTCGCGTGTTTGATTCCCTTCGTGACCGGGTTGCTCGCTTGGAGAAGATGGTACATCGATCGGAACATCGCGATCTTCTTCTACGGAAGCTTATTCTCGCTGATAGCGGCGATCTTGTGCTTTATCGCCACGGTGTTCGACATCGCGGCAGCGGTGGAGAACAGGGACTCCTTCTGGTCCATTTTGAAACAGCGAGATCATCTTGAGCTCGATGATTATCTTAGGAACGATACTTTGTTGAATAAAACGGTGTCCTACAATGGAGATGCTTACAACGATCAGGCTTCGAAGATCCATTTTTATGCACCCACGCCTGGAATCATATTTGACAACATGTCTAACATATCTGGCTACATTCTGAGAACATCGACCATTGATTCCGAAGATATCGACGTCGGAGATCCTGGCAAAATGCTGGCTAACGTTAATTTTGGTAACGGAGGAAAGTCGCTGGATCTGGACAATATCACCGAAAAATCCTTGGGAATAGTTAGGAACAAAACGATGTCGCTCGGGCACGAAGATCATTCCAAGTCGTCTCATGCTAAGATCTTGCTCACTGTGAACGTATTAGTGGCATCCCTTCTTGAGGCATTGTGGTCAGTTTTAAGCGCAAGGATAGCGTTACGAGGGATGATGAACCGATTGCCGGAAGGTAGTTACGTGAACGGAGGGACCGGAGGGAATACGAAGTTGGAAAGAACGAGAACAGGAAAGAGAAAGCCGCCAGCACCGAGACCGGATATCTTGGACCACGATCGGAGGCTATCAGAGAGCTTGCAAAATTTAACTGCGATGCACGGCCTCAGGAATTCAGGACCAAGGTTACCTCTACCGGAGTCTAGCAGAGAATTCAGGGAAAGAGTCGAGAGGTTCCTGGCTAATCAAGCGGTGCATAGTGTTGTCGAGGAATCATGCTCTTGAAACAAAATTATAATTATTATTAAGGAGGACAATAGAACTGTGGTACAATCGGTGTTAGTTTTTGATCAAATACTTTCGCTTTACGCGTTGCGACAGCGCGTTCGCTAAAGGATTAAAATGTAACGTCCGCGACTTGCATTCTTTGATCTCAGAATATATGCAAGTACCTAGTGCATTTACGTAATCGTAATAGAGTAGAGTAGTAGGTACTTCTATACACCATCGTGCGATTTACTTAGCTGATACAATAAAGTTGTACGCAATGATTACTACTAATTTGTTTCATTTCATTCTCGACTTAATATAAACGGACTGTTAAACGTACTGTAATCACTTAGTAATTAAGTAAACGTTCCGTGAAGTCGGCTACGATTGCGACGAAGCCGCTCTACAGACGAGTGGGTACAGTTAAGGAACGGTAGCCGCTTATAACGAGACTCCATTCTGAAAGATTATATCGGGCAAGACACGATCCTAGAAAACGCTTTAATTGCGATTTATTAGCGTCAGTTGCCGTGTTCGTTTGCCGCCATTAATTAAATGATTCAGCTTCGCGGCATCAAATTGTTCTAAACTCGAATCAGATGGGATCTCGCGTTCTCGATGAAAACGCGTTCCCGTGAATTCGTATTTTTCCCGTCTTTGTGCTAGAAGTCTAACGAAAGCTATACACCTTTTGTTACGTTTGCTAATTAATCGAGAAGCATAGATAAAGCCGCAGGGGAATGATGAATGAGTCTTCTACTTCCGTGACAGATTTTTCTCTGTACGATTCAGAGCACTTCGATTGCGTGATAATCCAATCTAGACATTTCTGATCTAATTGGCGTTCATTCATTGTTGCGGTCGTTTATTGAGCTCGAAAACCTGAATAAATACACGGCGGGTGATCGTTAATTGATAACAATTACTTTTATCCTTTCGCTATCACGATTGATCGATCTAGATTGCGCGAAATTAATGTTACGTACAATGGCTTCTCGTGTGCGCACACGTAGGTATCCATTGCGAAAGTTCAACGATCGTGCAGCGCGTTGCGAAATCCCATAATCTGATATTGGCTAACGCGGTTCGAGCGCGGGAGTTCACTAAGAAAGTTGCTGACAATAGCGGCGCTCGCTACATGTAGATCCCACATTCCCCATTCGTTAAATGTTTACCTGGGCATGTTCCATTGACATATCGTTGGCATCATAAAATCAGTGACCGAGAAACAATTAGTTTCTTCCCTCGTATCCGCTTATGACTTTTTTTTCTGCGTTATGATTCAAAGAACAAAATTTATGCTTTTATCCTATAAATTTCATGAAAGATAAAGGATGTCTTGCTTTGATATAATTATTATTTTTCCTGTAGATTTGTTTTCTTGGATTTATGCTTCATATTTAAAGAAGAAGTGGCTACGGTTCATTGAATGACACAGACAGTTTCTTTACAAAACAAAGCTTTATTTTTATAATCATAGTTACATCGTTCGACAATGTATCGGACTTGCTACGTATCGTTCTTAAGGTACACTTTATCGAGTAAACAACGTTAAATTATTCTCCTAAGCTGGCCTCTTTCTCCATCGAATCCCGATTACAAAATATCTGCATCTGTTTTATTGTGTTACGTTAATGAACAACGGCAATAGGCGATCGATGATATACCTAATCTGTTATTAATCCTCAGTAGAATCGATCTCTTTTATATGTACGTATATATGTATATTGTTCTTGGTTCATTGGATTTTTTGTTCAAAAGCGAATGCAGCCCTACCACAACATAAAATGCTTGACGAAGCTAACACAGACCACGAACACGGTTATCTATTCGTTTGCACGCCACGATGCACGTTCCCTTAGAAAATTGTAAATCGTTGAATACGGTATTTGTGGAATTCGTAAGAAATTGTAGACGTGCGAAAATATTCTGTCGTTTCCCTAAATGGTCGCGAGAAAAGGAACGATTGTTCGAATGGCAATGACCGAGAATTCACAGAACGTGCTCAAATTGGAACTTATAACGCTGAGTGACAAACATTTTCGCAATAATTAGCGTCTACGCGCGAAATCCAGCTGACATCTAGCAAGATATTGGCAAGAGTAAAGCACACATTTGTACATGGACGTTTCTAACGTATCGCCAAGGCAAAATTCCCCATCGACGGATCGAAATCCGTTACAACTTTGGAAAATGTATCTGATTCCCTTCCTTCGGAGATTATTGCCATCGGTATATCACTTATGAAACTAACTTCTCTCTCGTGATCGTCTCTGTTATACATACATCAAAGATTATCGTTAAGAACAACATGGACGACATCGTTTGATAAACAAAAATACATTGCTAAATAGGATTTTTCACAAGTATTCTGACATAGAGTTTGTTATTCGTAATCTCAGACTTGTAGTAATACAGTGAATCGTGGAAGAATCACGATTTAAACGCGACACGTTTCCTTTTAATTTACTTAAAAATCTAACGGTTAAAGTTTAAGTCTTATACTAACGAACCACAAATCACATCACTTAAATTCTATTATGGATACGGTAATCTCAGATTTGCGTTCTTATCACCATCATTGTAAACTACTTGGACAATTGCCTATCTAGTTGACAGCAGTTCGTATATCGTGCTGATCTTAGAAAATCTCCAAACTAATAGATAAACAGTCGACTATATTGATGGACGCGGCATTTTCGTCAAAATATTTATTGTACTGGATTGAGGTTCTGGCTTTTCTCTTCTTTCCGTCGTCTCATTATTTAATTTTACCGTACAAAGTTCGCAGGAATTCATACGTTCACCGGTCGAACATTGTCATCTGACTGTTGCTGTTCGCCACTTTGCCAACCTGAATCCAGTGTCGTTGAATCGCTCAAGCAACACTGGGGTGTCTCTTCCTCTTGACTGCTCCTATAATCCCTGTAATCACGTTCTCTACTTCTATCGGGATCCTCCTCCCTATAATACCCTGAAGTTGCAGGGCCTTCTTGCAATTGTTCGTCGTCCTTAGACGTGTAGTAAGAGTATCGGCTCTGTTGGATGACCTCGTATTGTGCGTCAGGTGCCAAGAATGGCCCTCTGGTACTTCTTGGTTCGTCGCTGTTCGCGTAACTGTCGGATGGAATATCACCACTGTCCGACGGCAATGGCAGAGGCATTCTGGATCGTTTGGACAACTGTCGTTTACCCAAACGTGCTGCTAAGTAATCCACACCCTCTGGATGTTCCGCAGCTATGGGGATCAACGCGAGTAAATTAGTTCTAATCTAAAACGATCAAACGTTATAACGTACCTTCTTTCTCTACCGCTAAATCGTAAAAACTACTTTCAGGCCCACAACATGAAGACACATCGCCAAAATATAGTTCGCTTTCAGACTGTTTCGGGCCAGGATTTGCTTCCTGTTGGAAAGCACCGTTTTCCACTCCCTTTAGAGGTTTTCTGATTCTTCGGCCCTTTATAGTGCCCTCATTTCCTCCTTCTGGGTCGGTACTATTCGATATTTCCTCAGCATTCTCATAGTTATCGGAAGGACGTTTTGCGGATCTTGGTCTGTGATCTGAAACAAGATTTATTCTTTATTTAGAGTTCCGGAGTTAATACACGTTTCATTTCTCACCTTCATTGTTTTCAAAGTTCTCTATCCGTTTGGTAATCCTGGGTCTTTGTTCGGTCACCTGCGGTCGCCTAGCGGGACTGTTAGGATCGCTGTAAGGTGGCGGCGGGCCCCATAAAGGCACTGGAGTTTCCAAAACACTGTAAGAAGCCGTACTCGGGGTGTACGGTCCGTTTTGGGTGTTTAGTACAGAGTAGGGACCGCTTGATTGAGAATTAAGCACACTGTAGGAACCATTAGCGTTTTCCACGTTAGTTTCTGTCTGCCTAGTCTGAGTGTGAAAGCCATAGTTCGAATCCGGACTCGGGGCTGGTCCTCTGGATCTTGACCAAGGCAATCGCCATCTCCTACGAGAAGTACAAATAACCGAACTCGAGAATTATGTTCGTGTGTGTTGGTGAATTTTTTTTCGGTGGCGCAAAATATTGTCGTGAGATTCAAAGATTATACTTTTCTTGCGAGTTATATTTCTTTACCATCGGCTTGAATCAAGAATGAATTTCAAAGATCGTTCCGTCGATCATAATCTATTTCCAAGCAACCTCTACTGAGAATATCAAAGTGCTTTAATTAATGCCATATATTAGCGGATTAACTGAATACAATACGTTCCGGGAGCCCGCAAGATCGGTCGACTTGTTTACGAATTTATTACACTCCGCGTCCGATATTCGTGACATTCGTGAATGAAATCTGTATCGTTACGCTTGGCAGCAGATGCATAGATATATCGACGACACGTTCGAATTGTATCAATAATTTCTCAATGAAGCATCGCGTCCCGCGATATTTAATACGTAACGATGCAATAACAGTACTCGTGATGTCTAACAACAATTATGTAACTATTTCGCAGACGATTTAAACGATGCTGCCTCGCGTATGACGTAGATATATTGTCGTCAGCTAGATTAACGTTGATGAAGTTAAAAGATCGAATTTTCAAGTTCAATTCAATTTTCGAGCCGTCGATTAATGGTTTCGGAATTCTTATCAAATAAAAAGTTTCGAGTAATAATTCAGCTTGGATAAACAAGTACCTCGACGGTGCTAAATCGGGATTGGGCGTGTAGAGATTTCCAGGTGTCTGAGTCCACCAAGGACTGGCACCGCCGCAGTCGTTGCAACATCCACAGGAACCAGTCGCTGGTCCCACGGTACCTCCCTGCCCGTACAGGGATCTGCATCTGAGCTCCAACTGTTCCCAGTACATCTTCTTCTTCTCGTGACTCAGTAACTGGTACACCAGCATGCACGAGAATATACAAGCCAAGATTCCGCCGACTGAAACGCCGAACAGGGCTCGCAGGCAGGCGTGTAGAGTACCGTGAACTGCCTCGCAGTGAGGCGTGCCCTCGAACCGAACTCCCGGATCCTCTTCTGGTATTCCGTAACAGGTGCACGACCTACGCGTGAAAGTTTCTCGAATGAGAACGCCGCTTGAGACAGATTTGAATTAAACGAAATTTCAAGCAGGCTCACTTCGCTTTGGCGGTGTAAACGCATTTTCGAAGACCTTGCAGTCGGGACATATGTATCACCGTAGTCGTCACTGTAACGAGCATGCATACCAACGCGCACACCACGCCGACGGATCCGCAGACTTTCATCTGGAAACAGTTACAAACGTATGCATACTTTCGTCGAGGAAAAAATATTTTACTGCAGTGATTCCACGCATATTCCCGCGAGCCGGGATGCGAAGGTTCAAACTGTTGTTTCATACGGCACGCTTACCAGGAGTCCGTATCTGTGTTTCCGCCTAGCGAGCAACATCGTGAGTAGACCCATTAGAATTAACTGGAAACGAACGTCGAATACACATGATTATTCGCGATGATACGAATTGTTCTCGTTAAAAGTGAGTCCGACTGATAGATATCGATCTTTGCTTCTTACCATAATTCCGGGAATGTACGACGGCACGGTCTCGAAAAGAGCTAGACTGGCCGTGTGGGCGGAGAGGACCGCGTGTACCACCAGAAAGAGACAACCAACCGCAACGCTGAATCCACCGCAAACGCAACAAAGGACGATGTATTTCTTGCAGCGACCCTCTTCACCCGTATGGCCTGTAAAATCATAATCGGTCACTGATAGCACGGGACCGATAAGCGGGGGATTAAAGAGAAAGTAGGAAGTATTCGGGAGTGAATTCTACCACGGTGGCTGTGCCTCGAAAATCTTCAATGAATCTCCTAAACCTCCGACTTTGAAAAATGAGACTGTTTAAGCCGAACGTAATATCTCGGATCTCTACCGCATCAAAGGAACTCCAAGCAATACGAAATAGGTCGAATGATGTTTTTCAGTTGCCAAACGGAATCTTTTGTACGTCTATCGACCCTTTTCAGAAAAAAGGTCCTGCACGACTTATCCCCATCGCGCTGGTTCCTTCTTTCATTGGGATAATGATTGTCCTTGCGTGAGAATCCAGCAACGGGAGCCCTGATCTAACCACAATGAGAAACGTGCCGCGAGCGAAATTCTTCGAAACTTGCTAGCCACCGATTACCTGCCGGGTCAACACAATTTTATTCTTATTCGCTAACTCGGTATGTTAGATGATGATTGTACATTAATCATATTTTATTCTCGTTTAAATCGTCGGTCGTCGTCCATTTTAACACAAATGTTAATGTGGAACGTAAGATGATTTATATTAAAGAATGCTAAATTCCAAAGTACGTGTAAATATCGTGCAAGTGCTACTTCTGTGGCCGACGTATTTTATTTCCAAACATCGATCTCAACTTTCGTTGCCAAAGCTCGCAATTGAGCTCGATACGCTGAATCGGAAATGTCTTTAATGACTATTGAGCGATGGAAGCGTCGCCGCAACGTCGCTTCAAAGACAATGGCAGATTTCCTCTCTCAAGAGTCGGCAGAGCTGAACTTTTTAATCACGCTTCCCATTAATGAACGAGGGTACTGTGGCTTTCTATAAAAGGGGGAAGGAACAAGTGGAGGGATCATTTTCTGTAATTAAAAATCTAATTATTTTTCTACCGGCAAGTAAAATCTACGCGGCCGGATTCAAAATTGAAAGAGTCTTTTTTTCATGGGAACGACCTGTGACCTGTCGTTCTCGCCGTGGATAATTCGATTGGGCATTCTTAAGAATGAACCTTTCACGGTAATAAAACGGTGAACGAGACTACTTTCATTTCTTCGACGATCCCGACTATACAACATTGGGAGATTTTACTTCGTGCAAGATTTTTTCCTCCGCCGCTATAAAAGAAAAGGTTGCCGTGTCAAAACTTCGTTCCCATCGACCGCTTTGTGAGAAACTTATTTTCCTCGTCTTGAACGCACGCAACCTTGCTTTAACCTTGCCGTGATGTCTATTGAAGTCGCTATGGTGAACCGTTCTTACCGTTCATCTTCAAATACCTGCTACTTTCGTGAATGGAGCAACGATTTAGGATCCGATTGTTAAAGTGCACCTGTGCTACCTGAATCGGTATGGTTGCGTTTTGAGAAAACGTAGCTTTTCGATGAAGCGAAACGAAACTGGTATTTAAATAGTAGCTTGTGAACAAAATGTAGCTCGAGAAAATAGCAGGTCTCCCTATTTTCCTTGAAACGTCGGCCTTCTCGGGGTAGCTACCACGTTTGTTATGGGTAGAATTTTTTCTCTACTTAACTGGTTTTTCTAAACCTCTTCTAACTAAGTTCGTGATTCCGATGCTCATTATTTATCTAATACACGACAGATAAGAAATGACACAGAATTTTTGAAGATCTTTATCGAGTTACCTTTAGAATGATATTATTCGTGTTTTTATTAAGAAATCTGTCGATATCTATTTATAAGGTAACCTTTTGTTATTCATGCGACCTTCCACGTTAATGTAACGTACAAGATATTCTGATCGAAATAGAACACGACTAAATGCGAGAAAATATATTTCTCATTTAGAGAGATATGTAAAATTCTTATTGTATAGGAAAATGTATCTAAAATACTGTCGCTCGTATCAATATGAAAAGTAACACAAAACTATTTGAAGACACCGAAAGAAAGAAAGCGATTTGGACTTACAAATATCTTCTAAGTATATGTCAGCAGCATAATGTAACCAGTAATATGAATATTTGAATATTTGACGGAACTAATTACTCTGAAATACTTTGTTACATCAGGGTGACTTAATGAAATAGCTAATAGCGGATTATGCGGGTCTACAGATCAATGGTAGAGGCAGAATGGGGTTGGAGAACCGATTGATAAATTAACAAGAAGGGTTAATCGGCCTACCGCAGGGGTGAGGGTAATGCGATCTCGGGAAGTGCGCGTGGTTTGCCGGATGTGGTAAATGGGAATGCGAGTGCGCCGCCATTGTGAATGGATAGCCCTGGTTATCCATCTCCATTTCCATTCCGAGGCGGCATCGCACTATTTGGACCATTGGGTATCCGTCCATCTTCCTTGTTCCCCAAAACCAATACTTCAACGGGAAAGTTCACCACCCTCAGAACTGTTTCTTGTCCTCGTCGAATAACACGTGCCGGTCATGTTTTTGTTTTTTTGCAACAAGTAGAACGTCGTGAAACTCTTTGTTTCGCTATTGTTCTTCGAACGCGTTGAGAACTTTCAATTGCAACACGACGATTTGCATTGAGAACTTCGAATCGTAACACGGCGATAGCGCACTGACGTTAAAGACAAACGGATTGATGTCGTGGCACACACACACTCCGGTTTCCGTCGATGGTTTATGAACTACGTTTGCGCATCACACGCTGTCACGAAATCTCTCCTCAAGGTCGATTCGTCAATTGCGTATGATGATCACTGTCGCAAATTATTTTTTTACCGTTCCCCGTTCGATTTACCACGATCCCGTTGATAACGCTTGCGAAACGTATAAAACAGTACATCGAATCTAAGCAACGCTTTGTTCAGACGATTCAGTTACATCGTTTGAGACGAACATTGAAGCACAACAGCTCGAGAGGCACTCCACGAGATCTCTGTTAGCTCGCACGCTGAGGTGTCCCACAGGTGGTAGTGGCGATTTCGGTCGAAAGCCAAAGCTTAGGGTTCCTTTGAAGGCGTTTCCAAGATGGCATTCCTCGTGCAACCATTCACAAGCCAGCACGGATTAATGCCGGAGAGCGTGAAAGTATTGTGTTGGCTGTTGTTCGATTTTCAGTATTCTTCGACATGATACTCCTGCTCTTGGATGCTGCGAGCATCGCACTGGTCGATATAACCTGACGATTCGAGCGACTCGACGCGGGCGAGGGTGGAAATTCCACAGGGGTGGTTCTTCGAAGCAAGTAGAATCGGTCAAAGGATGTCTCTCGGGCGTCGATAACGTGTGTCAACCATTGATAAGAGGGACAACAGGAACGTTACGGACTCGGACGTCATTTCGCTGATATTACAGACGCTCTTTCAATAATCGTCATACGTAGTCACCAAGGATGGAGCTAGGAGCTATATTCCTCGTCCACGTCTAATTTCACGTCCAGCGTTTCAGGAAACACTGTCCGACTGCGTGATATGCTCGCTTTGAATAGGAATCAACCAAGAATGGGAAGAGTGCATTGAACGGGAGAGCTATTGTGTATCTGCCATTCATGCTAGCGTGTAGAAGATATTGATTCACTGTTGCGACAGATATTGAATCCAATATTAATTTAAGTGCTGATTATGTTCATTACGTTCGTTATTAGGTTCTAGTAAAAAGTATTTCGGAGAACAGGATGATTACGGTTTGCAATATACAGTGTTAAGACGTAAAGGACACTTACATTGATTGACGGATGTTGTTTCGTATCGTCTAGTTGGTCTAGGAGGCGGACGAGGCGGAAGCGCCGGAGGTTGATGTGTTCTCGATGTCACTTCAACACCGCCGTCGCTTTCACCCTCTTGTCCTCGCTTGTTTCCTCCAGTTTGCATCACGTGACATTGACACTTACTTTTCGACGGGGATGATACCTAAATTATATATGAAATACTTAAGAAACTTTTTGAATAGAAAGATAATTTCTATTTTGTCGTGTTTCTTATATGTCGCTTGGAAACGATTAAATCGTCTTAGCATGACAACGAATTATTTAATGAACAAGGACCGTCGTGTTGTGTCGAGCAAGTACGCTATCGTTGTCGACTACAGGCGTATTTTGATTTCATCCTAATTATGGTTACATAGTGTACGCAGCGTATCATTGAAATAATACACAATAATAATTGCACAAATTAATATCTCTAAAATCGCAGGTGAACAGATATTTCTTATGCATCGTATACGTTCACATAAAATTACCTGTATCGAATCTACGCCAATAAGAGACGTATTCTTGGTATCGTTGCTTGACGGATGCTGATGACCATGACTGTGCACGTGTCCGTGATGATGCCCGTGGTGCTCTAGACTCGACGGAGCTCTGTCTCTTTGCCGGGAATCGGGGTGGCCGGCGTGCAACGAATGCACTTGTTGTAAATGATGATGATGATCATGGACGTGATCCAAACGACTGTGCGTTCTCGTATTGGCGTTCGACGAGGAAGACTCGCAGGATATGCCGGAGCTGACATGATGATGATTCACGCTAGAGTGGCCGGTTAAACTCCCAGACGAGCTGCCGCGGTGATGGCTAGCGAGCGGCGTAGTTGAAAGGCTACTATTCGTGTTGACCACGTGTCGATGCACCGCTGGCGAACCCCCGTGATTTAACATACTCGAGTTCGAAGACGCTCCGCTCATCGCACTGGAGGTACCGTGATGGTCACCGGAAAAGCCTGAGTTCGAGGGGTAGTGACCGGAGAGAGTAGCGGCACCACCCAGACGATGATGACTCGTCGGTGAATTTCTCGGTATTGGATTAGGGTGATGATGGGTAGCTGGGTTTCCCGGCGCGTTTTGGCTACCGTGACTCGAAGCGGGATTAGTTAAAGGAACGGTGGCCCCGTGAACGTGACTGGTCAGACTAGGCGCCAGATTTCCATGATGATGCCCGGTCATCCCCTGCGGACCGAGCGGATGATGCACGGTCGCCGGTCCATGATGATGGGTTACATTCGTAGTTTTCGCGCTTCCGTGGTGATGATGAGTGTGTTGTCGTTGGTGCTGCTGAAATCCCATCAGACTGTCGCCGACATCCAAATTCGTGGTGTTTCGGAAATTGTCGGCATGCTTGTGAACGTGCGCGTGAGCATCACCGTGGAAATGCCCGTGGACGTTGCGTTCCGCTGACGTCGGCTCGTGATGGTGTTGATAAGGATTTAAAACCTGCTGAATATTCTTCAGTTTATCTTTGCTAGAAGCGGCCGGCTTCTGCGATAACCCGGCGTGATCCTCGAGCTGCTTGTCGAGATCCTTCGCGGACGGCTCGAGCAGGCCTGAACTAGACTCTAACAAAGGGCTAGGACTGGAAGTTAGACTGTGCTGGTTATCCTGCAAGTTGCTGGATTCCTGAACTCTTCGCGCAGCCTCGAAAGCCAAGTTTCGAGAGAGGTCGAGGTTCCTCGGGCTGCACGAAAGATTGTGACCGTGCCTCGACAAGATCGCGCTCTGACCGTCGATCGACCTCGCGCTCGGCGATAAGCCGGTTTGATGCTCCAAGATATCGACGTTCCTGGTATTGTCTAAATTGATCTGTTGGCTTTCCTGATGCGATAGCGGGCTTTCCAGTCTTCTTATTGGCTCGAAAGCACTCTGGAGTGCCTCCAAACCCCGTGGGAGTTCTTGATTGTTGGATATTCTTGTACTTCCGACGCTCCTCTCCGGCCTGTCTCGCTGCGTCCTCATCGAATCTATGCTGCCCATCACGGAGCATTGGCAAGAGTGTTGCGGACTTTTCGGGACATCCAAATCGGTGGTCAATTGAGGCTGAGACATTTTAATATCTGAAAAATCGATCGCAGCGGATCGATAAAAGGACGAATTGAGTACAACTGAAGAGGCTCTAATATAATCGTCGATTAATTTATCGAGCGATCTAAGAATCGAGGAGATGCATCAGCGTGTTAATTTTCACGATTACGATCGATCGCGAATAGTTCATGGGTCATTCACAGCGCATTTCTCGCATCTCGTCGATAGCCGATTCGTTTCCATACTGCCGCCTCGTTGAACTTGATAAATCGTTTCAGATTACGAAACAGCGGGAGTCAGTATAAACGATATTCGCGTATGAGAAAAATAAAATGATTTTCGTCTTGAAAGTATTCGCGTGTTTGATACAAATCGTTTGGCAAAACGAGACACGGTTTGTCGATGATCCGTGGAAAGGTGACTTTTCGGTTAAAATACTAATGAATCTCATGATTACGACACAATATGGATTGTCTGGTGTGAGATGGCGCTAACTGTAGATATCATAGCCGTTCCGAACGCGGAAATGCGAAAAACTTTCGCAGCCTATTAGCGCCTTCCGTCGTTAAAACTTCCTCGAATAGATACAATTCCAACGAGTTTATATATATATATATATAATATAAATATCTTGGCGAAAATTGGACGATTGTTCTCGGTTAGTGAAAAACAGTTTCTATTCTTCGCTGTTGTATTTATTCGGAACAATACCGTCTTATAGCTTGCTCCATATTGTTTTGTTAAAAAATTGTTACGAATACCGATGCTAACACCGGAAACGATCTGTCTTTTGTGCAGGAAGTCGCTTAATGACTTCATTATTAGTCAAAAGAAAAGCTACATGTCGCATGCCGTACAGGTTCTATCGATCAACTGAGTGCGTCGCGATTATTACGATGTATATACATTTAACATGGTGTCAGCTCGAAGTACCGTAACTCGAACGTGCGTAGATACAGATAGGTAGATAGACAACTCTTTATCACGAGCTTAGGTCAGTGTCCAGGCGAGGATATAATATAAAGCTTAATAAGGATTCATCATTGCCAAGAAACTAGAGCGAAACAGAATGAAAACAGAATATAATTCGACTGAAGGTGATTCTTAAATTCTATTAGACATCAGATCATGTTTAACGAACGAACGAAACTTTGCTGGTAACTGATCATTACATGCTGATATTATTGTTATAAAACATTGTATGTACTCCCCTTCTTATCAACCACTATCAGCGGCCGCAGGCAGACCGATTTACCGGCTACTTTAAAGGAAAATCTACTTGGTTCTAATGGCTCCTTCGCATTTCACCTACAAAATCGATCACATCGGCCGCTACCTTAAAGCACATTTGGTATCGAGGCATCTAGTTACGGGCAACGAGTCGAAGGGTAGTAAGTATGTATAACCGGTGGACTCTCGGCCACTTACATTCCTCGTATCTCGTTATACGAGCGCAAAGACTCTGAAGGCCATGGTCAAGTTCGATGCCGATGGCGTTGCTCGGACGCGGTTAAGTTTTTCTGTCGCTGAACGATCTCTCGAATCGATGGAAGAATGGGAATACTTCGTGGCACGTGGATTTAATTCCGTTCGCGCAGAAAATCGACAACCTCTCCCCACTTCGTGGACCGCCGTTCCAGACGGTTCTCATCGTGCACTTGAATCGTAAAAAATTTTTTCGACCCATTCATATATACTGATGCCTGTAAACTTAATGTAACCGATAAGACAAAGTTGCCGACTCGCGATCGATCGATTACCAAATAGCAGAGAATTATTTTTCGTCTAAATCAGGTTGGAAAAACGAGGACAATTCGATGACAAGAAAGATTAACGATCTTTCATAACGAATCTATTTCCGTCCTTTATCCGAAGGTTAGCAGCTGTTAATTTCTAGTATTCAGATAAGCTATTCTGTCTCGTTTCTTTTGCTACGAATACCGGTTTCACCGTCGCGAATAAATGAAACGGCTATGTCAACAGCTTCAGCCGCGGCACGAAATTTTGCGATACGAACGTAACTCGTGCAAGTGCAGGACGTTAAACGTTCCCACAGCGTACGTCGCAGGAACGCGAGAAAAATGTTTCAACGAAACGAATGGACTTAGTTAACGATAGCTTTTTTCGACACGTGGACATAGATACACGCAATAATCGAAATTCTTTCTATCGTACTCAAATGAGTTGAGGCTCGCAGCTCACCTGCTTGATCGAATATTCAACTGCTCCGGTCTGCCGGATCCTCTCAATCACTGTCTCCCGGTGACGCTTCTTCCGCATGCCCGACGATCGTACCACGGATCTGAACACGGGTCAAAAGTCTATTTTCGCCACGGTTTCTCTGTTCCTTGGCCTTCCCACTGGAATACCGTAGCACGTCGCGAGGAGAACGCATTTCCGAAACGTCGAATCACGCGAGTGGCGCCAAAACACACCAGTTGCATGTACACGCACTGTGTGCACGGTGCTTCTTACCGGGGAACACCAAACCTCTATCGCACACACCACTCGTCGTTCTTCTCTTCGGCGTCGGCCACGAAATCTCGTTAATCCGATTCCGCGACTCGGTTGGCATCGCGTCTCGTTTCACGAACGTAGCATCGCAACGGCACACGGCACACGGCGATCCCACGGGGACGGGTGAAGGCGAGCGGCGAGCAGCTCTCTGGAAGAAAGGAAGCGACGAGGATAAGAGCCGGGGCGCAATATCGTGAGAGACTGTTGGTGCCTTCCACCTTCACTGGCAGCCGTTCTGCCTTGGAATGTGCCTTCGACCCCTCGAGCCCCTCACCGCTCCTTGTACCGGGCCCAGAGCTCGAGTGAGGGACCCTCAGGATCTCTCTTACGCTCTCACACCGGCAGCCCCCGCTCTGTCCCACCGGTCGAAGCTCGACCGTCGATTTGGTTCTGGGACCGAAAGTGTCAGGCCCACCCACTCTCGTGCAGGCTCAACGAGGCTCGTTGGATAGGGTAGATTGCTCGGCATTGTTAAGAGCTCAAATCAGGATCGTATTAAACTCGCGGGAATTTATTGATTCTTGTCTCCTACTGTCGCATCTTATTTTCTTAGTATACATTAGGAGTTTAATCGATGCAAGAATATTTTGTTAACTGTAAGCTGACAAATTCCTGTGACCAAGCACTTTTTTTTATGATTAGGTAATGCTCGAACCAGCTGAGAGTTCACGGTTAACTTGGTTCATGAGCAAGGTACAATTTTCGGAGAAGGAATAGCGGGACGATTCTCATCGAGTCCAGAACTCGACGTGTTCGTTCTTTCTGTCCCGTTGACACAATTACTTCGAATAAATGGGCAATTGAAGATAATAGTAAGCCGATCCTGATTGATCCCTAAATACAGTTATAAAAATTGTTGCTTGGCTACTATTGTAGAATGTAGGGGGTTCCTTTTATCCAACGAGGCTTTTCGAGCAATTCGAGGAATGGTCTCTTACCGATCGATTGTTGGTTTTGGTTATTCATTGGCGTTTGAAGCGTTTAATTGTTGTTTATGATCACGTTATTTAAACGACCAATCATTTGATTGTTGGGACATTGATGGACGTTAATGTTACGCGGTAGCTGTCGACCAGCGTTAATTGTCCCATTGTTGGACGCGTTCCGGGTACGTGGTTTAAATACAATGCGGGAAAGTGTAACGCGATATTGGTTGTCAATAAAGGGATGAATGAATCATCAAGAAAGACAGAGCAATTCCATGTGGAATACAACAGAGATGAAATGTTATTTTTTATTTGTATTCGACTACGACCGTTCTATATAAATATTCAATACCTTAAACAATAAGATGCCAGAGACAATCTATATCGACATAATATGTAATTGCATCAACCATTATAAATTTTTTTGTACGAAGTATACCGATTTCCCTAGCTATCGTATCTGATTAAGAAACTATTCTTCATTGTTAAAAATCTTTGTTTCTTTAACAAAGAACCGTGCATATAAGAATGAGATTGTAGAAATAATAATGTATTGATTCGAAATTTAGTATTTAGCTAGAAATAACAATAAGCGTCGAAAGCAATTTGATTTTGTATATATAAATTATTCCTTGAGATATTCATTGATTGCGATGCGACTCATAGTTTTTATTTGCATTCTTACAGTAGTCCAGAGAAAGAAAGAATTCTACAGGTATAATGGGCAGCGTAATTAAGGCTCAGAAGTTTTTAGCTTCATTAATTACGTATACGTTTCAAATGACATCATTATCATGCGAAAAGTGTCGCAAGCAAAACGTTGCGCTATGTTTAGCCCTATTTCATCTCAGTTTTCTCGGGACTATTTTACTGGATTAATCCGGCGGGAAAAATAAAAAGTTGAGTGCTTTAATTGGGGCGGACAATTATATTAAAAAAAGTAGCGATCGAAACTGCGATTTTATTTATTTTGAGTTTTCGTATAAAATGAATACGTGTATTCGTACGATTAATTACGCTGTACGCATACTAATTTTAGTTACTCTATTGAAGCACAGTTTCAATGCAGAGCAAGAGAATTAATTCTAAGACGCCATAACATAAGTAAATATATTTATAATAATATAAGATTTATTTGAAAAATAATTTTTAATATAATAAAAATTGATAGTTCTCAGCCGGTATTTTACTTTACGGTATGGTCTACAGGTGGCAATACTAACGGCCACCCATACCGTTCACTAAGCACATGTTACATTCATTGCTTTGCAGCAAATTATTGTACATAGTTTAGATAAATAAAATTTGCGATTTTCACGGATATTCATCGATGCCCATTTTTAAGAACGCACAATTCGAGAAACTCTTTTTAAATTACATTTTAACTTTTATCTGATAACTCCACGTTCCAATTCATTTCAGTTATCAGTTCAAACAGTCCTTACGAGAAGTAAACGCTTCTTATATATGTGTACATATTGCTCTGATTTGTGATTATTCTTTTATTGCTCCGATTTCTTTTATATTGCAACTCCCTGAAAATCATGATTTCATGACGATCTTGAAAACGTGATGAAAATTAAAAATTGATATGAGTAACTCAGTATATGTACACAATCTCACAGTTATCAGCTTAAAGAGTCTGCAATTTGCATAAAATATAATTTGCGAATGTAATGCAAGTACTCTCAGATTTTCGTTTGTAATTTAGATGAGCATCGTCGCATTAAGTTGTATACCTAAGTGGAGTGCGAACTTTAGAAATGCACACGAAACGACAGAGAGGGTCTGTGAGTGCGGCATTGCTATCGTGGTCTTATTATGTATTATGCATAGTGCATACAATAGAACTCATCCGTGCATAAGAATAGTCTTATATGATTTTTAATTATGAATTCAGCGCACAGCATTCCATTTCACAAACAGCTGTCCTGCTACTACTTCCTCTCCTTCGCACTACAGTTAGGCATAGAACTCATACAATTAGATACAATGGAATACATTGTCTGCATTGCATAAGCTTCATTCAATTATTGCTCAATTGCACTTTACAAACACACATGAAGATAAAATCATACACCTGAAGATAGAGATACAAAAAATAAGTCACGCATCAATAAGGGCGGCACAAATGTGAATAAAGATAAGCGAGAATCAATAGAAGACATTTTAAATATAACTGAGACGTAAAAACATATTACAGTAACCGAGCAGCATTTCATCGAGATGGATCAATGGTACGGAAAATTGGCCGTTGTGACCGGCGCCAGTTCCGGAATTGGCGAAGCTACTGTCGTAGCCTTGCTTCAGCATAAAATTAACGTCGTGGGACTAGCCAGGAGACTGGAGAGTATGAAGGAATTGGAGAGGCGTATGAAAAATGCTGGAGGTACCTTTTATCCCGTCCAATGTGACCTTCGCAAGGAGCAGGACATCCTGCATGCTTTCAAATTTGTCGAGGAGTTAGGAGGAGCTGACATTTTGGTGAACAACGCTGGCCTGGGATTTTACGAATCTATCACAGGTGCGTTAGGGTAGATGAATTATCTAAGATTTTTTCAAAGAGTTTCAGATATTTTTGGAAGGCATAAATTATGGCTTGATTGATTTGGAAAAAATCAAGCTAGTTCTTCTCGTATTGAAGAAATTTTCATGATTTTTTCGTTACTTCTTATGCGTTAGAAACAAGAGATGCGGTAGTGGCTTGAAGGCAAGTTCGAGCCATCAGGTTGTTTGCCCGTCAACTTATCGCGCACTCTTATTATTAAATACATGATTACACTATTAGATATATAGATCACTGGATGCGTGTCACTAATTATTTTTCTAATAATAGATGGGTCTACCGAGCGTATGAAGAACATACTCGATGTGAATGTTCTTGCTGTGGCGATTTGTACTCGTGAGATAACGAGATCAATCAAACAGCGTGCAAGCAGAGGTCACATTATTAATATAAATAGGTAAGATCAGAGTTTCTTATTAGAAAAATTTTCGACGATAAAATTTCAATTCTTTCTTATAAGGAATTCGAATTAACAATTATATCGGTCCAAAAATTTGATCGGACTCCGGCATGAAATAATGGTAATAATATATCCTCTTGTACAGTGTTCTCGGACACAACGTGACGCTAGTTAAGAATCCAAACAGTCTCTACGAAACCTCGAAATACGGAATAACCGCGATGTCCGAAGTGTTGAGAAGAGAGATGAACCAATTAAGATTACCGATCAAGGTCTCGGTAAGCTATTATCACAGCAAACTGACTGAATGCAAAGGCGTGAAGGCCTAAATATGTTTGAATATCACATTTCGTTTCAGAGCTTGTCCCCAGGTCTAGTGCATACCGGTATGCCAGTCATAAAAGATGTTATTGGTGAAAAATGGAGCGAGAAATTTCCGCACTTAGAAAGTAAAGATATAGCTGACGGTGTTTTGTACATACTTGCGACGCCGACAAATGTTCAAGTACGGCAGACTTTTTTATTTGTTTAAAAGAAATATATCATGTTTTCCGTTTTATAACATTAATCGCGAAAATGCTAAACAATATGAAAGATTTTTCTTAATTCATTTATTTGAACTATACCAATAAATATGTGAAATTAATCTTAAACTTTCAGGTAAATGAACTGACGATCACACCGATGCCTACATCGTACTTATAAACCACCGAGGAAAGATTAATAAAGAGTGCCAGCCAGAGGTGCAAGATTGGAGACGGGAGTCATCAAAATCAGTCACTCCACTTACGCACACTATCACACAATTGCGTGCTCCGAGCTCGCATAAACTTCGGCCAGTAGAGAGAGGAAGTGAAGTATCAATCTGTCACTCTTGCACTTGCTAAACTCATGTCAGAGAGGAAATGATGAAGTTATGTCACAAACTTTTCTAAGGAGGCACATCATCCATCGAGATACTATTAAAGAATGGTAATACATGTAATCGTTGGAAGGAACAACGAATGGATGGAACGAACGAACTGGCGCCGTCAAATCAGAATCATATCCGAATGAATAATTGGACATCTTCACTTGGTACCGCATGCGTGACTTTGGAATCAAGCGAAGAAATACAGATGAAGGCAGGCGAAGATTTTAGATTAGAATCTATATATATGTAATTGTATGATCGATACAATCTGATTTAAGAGAATGATTAATGGAAAGAAATTCATTTTTACGATCCTTAACCGAATGATCAATTCTACTTGTCCTCTTGGTAACGCATCCGAGATTTTCAGAAAAGAAATGCAAATTATAAATGGAAGGAAGGATCACAAAATAAAAATACTGAGATTCCTTTTCATTCATTTATTAATCGAAGCTAAGTTCAATTTCATTATTACAATGTAATATACAATTTTAAATACAGAAATTCTTAGACTAAGTAGTAGTTCTTAGCTTGGTACCTTTTGCAAATATTAGACTTTGCAAAAGATACCGTCCCAGGTCTCACCACGTGGAGGTGACTACTATCGAGACCCGGCCGGCGGACAATACTCGCCAACCCCTTCCCTGATAAATTGCCAATCCATTATACGGTCGAAAGGGAAAAATTGTATACGATTGCGAACGAACTATTGACTCTAACTATTGAAACTGACTATTAACTCTGATGCAAAATTAAAGAAAAGTAATCCGATTCTGCTTCGGGTAGCCAGTGGTCGAGTCGAGCAGGGCCTTTCCACAAGGGAGCAATGACATGTCCCTGCTCGAGGGAGCCTCAAATCGCAGCTGACCCGGATCACAAAGACTAATCGTCCCAACGCACGTCTACGAGAAGGGCCATTGCCGCCGAGCCTGACAGGACTCGTCGTCCAAGTTTACAGGACCCAACCAAGGAAAATAAAAATGCCATGACTTGTTCAATTATTCATTCATTTATTACACAAAATAATATAATATATTTACTGAGGAGAGATTAGTAAAGGGTGGCAACTTTATGAGATTTCGTATTCCACGAAGAAGTTGACGATTTTTGATATCTCCTAAAATATATTCTTATACTTAAATTATTTAGTGATTCTCTGAAATATCTTTAACTTACTTATTGATGTACCCCTGTAAAACATGTGCTGGCACTCTTTACTAATCTCTCCTCGGTGCTCACATATGGTGGAACCGAATCGAGTAGATTTATGCTAAAAAGGTTCTGGTATGTGTTAAGGTGGAACACTTTCTTGAATTGGCCGCATGGTGCAGTACTTTCGAATCTGGTACGCTCATTTTCTGCCTGAAACAGTATGGTTGGTTATCCAATGAATTCTAGTATACACGCGCCATCAGATAGTAAAGTTAGGTACACGCTGGTACACGTTTTGTAAATATCAATGAAACATAACCCCGGCGGCAGAAATGAGCCGGCTTAATTTTCGCATTAAACTGGATTTGTGCAAATTCTACAGTGATGTGCGTCGTTATTGTTGGATTTTCATCGATGGTACAAAAATGTTGCAAATCACTCATCTGATGGAGCATATCACGAAACTGTTTAGTATTAAAGAACCATTCCACCTGCTATTGAATGAAACTGATTATTTACCACCTAAAGAAGATATAAGAATACTAAAGGAGAATGAAATAATATTGTGAGTAATTTTCATTACAAAAATATATTCAGAGAAAGTGTATTATTTATTTTACAGGGTTTCTCCTGGATCTGGGCTGGATAACAATTCAACACTAAATAATGTTACCGTGTTAGAATACAGGACCAGGCAAGAGGTAGAAAATACTCCTGTCAAGCAGGAGAGGATTGGTAACTCTGTTCAGCATAAACAGATGCAAACTAATTTTCCTGTAACAGTGCCAAGCCCAGTGCAAGAGACCTTAGCAACAGATGTCGCAAACAAATCAGGCAATGGTTAGACTTCACTTTTCAGTAGACTGCAGATTTTTATGCAAAATAATAAGTATATATCAGTTTCAGAAATTACATTTAATGAGTATATTTTGTAATTGTCTAAATGTCATAGTAGATATTTTACTGTATGTTATACACTTTTATCTGATAAATGCAATTTTTATACATGAATGCATAAAATCTACAATCTATTATTTATTCAGTAGATACAGGATTATGTGTATAAAAGATACTTTGCTATTAGATGTTGCAGAAGTTAGCATAATGTTTTGTGAACCAGAAGATAGTGAAGTAAGTAGCATAGCTGATTCAAAAACCGCTGATTTAAGTTTAGCTAGCGATACGAATAATATAATAGAGAAGATAGCGTGTCCACGAAGGAAACGAGTGCGGCACAGAAAAAAGAAGCAACAACAAGAAATCGAGCCGCCGTTAAAAAAGAAAGATGAAAATAATTTGAAACCCAAGATCATAAACTCTTGCGTGGTTTCTACTGGCAAGCATATTCGTTTTAATAATGTAGATACTGAAGGTGTCGAGGAAGTTCAATCAGAAACAATAGATAGGTCTGGATCATTAACCACAGCTATCAGCAAACTTGCTAACTTACTAGCATTGGGTGAAAGCCCTGCCCCTCTTACCTTTTCAAACACGAGAATAAAGCAGGAGGTAAAAATGGAACGCACATCGGATGAAGAAACCATTCGATTCAATCCTTCATCTGAAAACACAAATGAGAGTTCCTCTTTAATTAACAATAAAATATTCACACCTGCAGAAATTGAACAATATCCAGTTATGACAGTGAAACCACAATTAAAAGATGTTATAGCATTTAAGGTAAATATTTGTATGGTCAATTATTATTATTGCTTTTTATATTACTATTTAATTTTGTAGATGCTCAAGATTGGATCAGATTATTCGCCACAAATATCAAATTACATTGTGGCAAATGTTATTTCTTATTGTCCAAAAGCGTCAGTGTACACATTGAAAGTATCTCGTACGTAACTTTATACAACATGCTGACTAAGATATAGTTATTACATAGTAAATTCTAAATTGCAGAAGGAATATCAGAAGTACAGGTACCAATTGGGAAATTTACGATTGTTGAAAACGAAGAGCAACATGAATTAAAAGATACGATTACATTGAATTATGTGCAAATAATGGAACCTCGATTAATATCAAGATGCCACACAGACAATATAGCAAGCTCAGTTAATTCTATCGAGTAGATACATTTGAAAATACTTGTAAACTAAGTAATGTTAAGTAAATTGTGATGTACTGTCGTATTATCATATTGATAAATGTTTTATACGCAGTATTGTGTTTTTGTTAAATAATCTAACGTACAAGTATCATTTTTTCTTGAAATCTTGACCTTCCATTCGCCGTGCAGTTACTTGTATTTACGTTTCCATTTACGCGAGAACAATTCAAAGTTAACTTCATATATTGCGAAAAACGAAACACTGAAGACCAGATTAATATTCCAAACTATCAATTTTATCAACTTTGTCGCTTTCGTCTTAACTTGGAATTGATTGGATAAATAGATTTCATCACTAAGAGTGAGGTATTTCTAATATCTAAACCCCACGTACATTTAATTATATTTCACGATAATACATTGTTAAAAGATGGAAATCAACTACGTTACTGAATTAAGTTCCTTATAACATTATTAATGATTTTTTTTATAATTTATCCTCATTTAAGGTTTATTAACTACTAATTATTTATATGTATAAAATTCCTGCAATATGTTTCATACTTTTATATATGCTACGAAATTGACAAAAAGTTACTTGCTCGTTAAAAAACTTCATTGTTCAACTTTCTCAATTGAATTTAATTAATACAATTTAATCATGAACTCCATTAGAAATTTTATTAAACGGATTTCTATTCGAGTTACGAAGTTGCAATCATAGTGAGTTCGATCGATCCGAGCTTTTATACGAATTTTCGATTATTCTGACTTTTATCATTTCCATATGTCAAGGATATACGAGTACGCCGGTTGATATTACATCGCAATTCCCAATCGAATTCTATGTGATGTTATATTTTGAGCTCGACATTTCATCGTCGGAATCCACTCGTCCTTTGCCGGACCTATTCGAAGTACGGGGAATTAATTTCAGGGAAGCAACGTACACGTGCAATATCCGTTAACGGAAAGCAGCACGATGCGGTTTGCTTTTGGTCATGTGTTAGCATAACCACCTCTGGTCCACGATTAATAATCGCAACAGGGGAAAATTGCGACATTGCCCGAAATTCTAAACTTAATATCCCTAGCTAGCTGGCGCAGTTTGTCCCTTAATTGTGCGTTTAAAGACCAAACTAAATGAACTCCTCTAATTAACCGAGGAACTTGCTTCCCTTACTCTTCCCTTCACACTAGCTCATCAATTACCAGCTATACGCTACCCTCCCCGCGGTTTCCGTGCAGTCTGAATTTTTCATTAACCCCGCCGAGTAAAATTGTGAAAATTAACTCGATTCGCGGCTGCCTGGAAGATTTCGCATCGGCTTCACGGCATTTCGCGGTCTCTACCGTTCGCTCTGCCATTCTCCACGCTCGTAAATGCTCTGGCCACGATTTACAGCCTTTAATCTCGACGAACGTGCGTGACTGGTAGGGGTATCTCGGAAAAATTATTCCATCTGCTTGTTCCAATATTCTCTCGCAGCCTCCGTGGCACATATTACATAGAACACGCGCCAGAAACGTCGATAATTTCGTAGATAAGCAATATTTCCGTCTGTGTCGATCGCAATAATGTAGATACGTCGAGTAGTGCGACGCGTATCGACACGATGATACGCGATAGACGTTAACTCGTTTCTCGATTAATTTCTACTCGACGTATACATCCGTTCAGAAGTTTTACAAGCGCTTATTGCCTATCTATAAGTTTGACAAGTATTGATCCTAACATACTTTTACTGCCATAGAAAAAGCAAACATTTTATAAAATAAAATTAGTTATACCTTGTACATATATGTATGTAAGGAAATGAGCGATTTGCATGGCTTGAAGGCTCAGTTAAACGAATCTAAATGACTCTATTGAAACTTAAATCGTAAGGGTTAAAACCTTTTTGAACATTTATTTTGTTTACACGTATTTACCCTTCATGCATTTTACGATACGTTGGAACTGGATTGCACCTGGTCTTCGCTAGACTTCTCTTTGCGTTATGGTTCTTCATATTCGACTTTCTATATAAAAACGTAGAAGCGCACCTAGAAATGAATGTTCGTGTTGACCAAATAACAGCGTCTGTGTAATCCAAGAATGTGAATAATTCAAGAGATAAAGTGCAAGAGTAAGGGTTAAACCTTTTTTGAACATTTATTTTGTTTACATGTATTTATCCTTCATGCATTTTACGATACGTTCGAACTGGATTGCACCTGGTCTTCGCTAGACTTCTCTTTGCGTTATGATTCTTCATATTCGACTTTCTATATAAAAACGTAGAATCGCACCTACAAACGAATGTTCGCGCTGACCAAATAACAGCGTCTGTGTAATCCAAGAACGTGAATAATTCAAGAGATAAAGTGCAAGAGTAAATCCGCGTCTGTACACTAGCTCTCGCAAGTCCATCCGCATAAGGCGATGAATTTACTTCTGCACTCCAGGAGTGAATTATTCATAGTTAAATTACGGCCGAGAAAAGTGTGTCAGTCGTGTAACCTCGAACTTAGTTCCTTCAACGTTCTCACGACAACGGAACCTGTTGTATTTCAACACGCCTTAACATATCCCTTCGTTTTACCATTAGAAGTTCCCTACGAATCTCGCCACCTATGCGTTCGACTACTGCCCGGTAATCAATATGGAATATTAGTTTAAGTACCGTAACGTAGCAGCCTAACAAGGAAATAATTTTATTACGAAGAAGAACTTTACTAACTACATTATTAAAATTCTACACATGAAATAACTTTTGTCAACTCGCTGGCAACAAGTTGTAAACTTTACTCGCGCGTTTTGCACGGGAGGAATTTCTGATACTTCATGAAGTCGTTTGATGCCACCCTTCTTCGTGCGTCGTACCTATTGCGAAAACGCGTGGCATACTTCAACTTCTCGGAACTACTTCGGACGGGATTCAATCGCAGCGCGTTGTAAAGCAATGCGAATTTTCCAAGTAAATTCGCCGGATTCCAATGAGGCTGCTATTTTCGCGAACGCGCGACAGTACGGAGCTGGTCAAAACTGAAGCCTCCCAGCACGTCCTGCTGCTAACCTTTCCTGAAAACTGCATTCCATTTATGCGGCGCGTGCTCGCGCGAATGTCTCTACTGCTCCGCGTGCATAATGCAACGATGTTCTGGTCGTTATGCCGGCAGACAGCGAAATAATTCATTGGAATTGTTGTTGCATAAAAGAAACATTGGAAGAAAGAACGATGAAGCGGAAATTGCTCGGTTGTGAAAGACAAACTTGCATCTGAGGGAAAGTTTCAACTACCCTGGTTAAGAATTTTTCAAATATCCAGCAATTCGAGAAACAGAAACATCGTGAATTATAGTAAGTACTCTAATCACTAGCTTATGTTTCTATCACTTTAACGCGATAGTTCAATTATAGTTCAATTATTTTAGTCTATTTTCAAGTTCAGCTCTCTTAGCTGATATAAATACGAACGCGCGGTGAAAAGTTAGACGGCCGAAAGAAAGGCAAGGTGTAGCATAAAAACGGCGTGAGTGTGTCGTAAATTGAAGCGAATATTACTGTAAAACACTATCGGCACGCACCACAGGAGTAAAGCTTATCCATCGACGTTTCGGTAAATAATCTGAGGTAACGTTCATTTAATATCTCGGTACATTTTATATCAGATGTTCACATATCACGCACGTATTATTTGATCGTTGCTTGCGGGAATTACCTTATTTCAAGATGTCTTTATCGAAAAACTTTTACGGACGAGCCGGTAGACAATAATTTAAATAACATACTAAATTCAAATTAAATAGACAATGCTTTAATTTATCATTATTAAAATCATAATTTAATTTTATAACCACACAGTAATATGTGTTAAAGTAAGATGTTGGAAACTCTTAGTACGCATACACCAACGTATATTAACGAATGAAATATCTGTTTTGCAGAAAAGAATTAGGAACTCTAATATAACGCACATGGTTACGTTTGGTCTGTTACAAGTGCAATTTATTTGATTCATTCATAAAATACACACGTACGTTTTCGTTCACAAAGAATTATCGAGAAGAATACAGTTTATGACATCGGGTACGTAACGCAATAACGGAACAAAGTCTGATGTGATGGCAACGAGAATTTGCATCGCCCGAAGCGAGTCGAGACCACGGCGACGGGGCTGAAGCGTCGGATTTCCAGTAGTTCAGCTCGATATTGGACGCGACGCGTTGCGTCATGGGGAAAAACGCGCATCGACGCTGTACCTCGTGGTAATATTTCTCGAGGATTTATCGGGAAATCGACGTTTGCACGATACGTGCCGGCTCCCCGTAAGAAAGCAGTCATTTAACGATCTCATAACATGATTCCGCGCAGATTTAATAGCTGCATATCTTAGAAGCGAAAGTTCATCGGCGATAAAAGGTTGGAGTAATTATCCGAAGCCGATCAAAGCCACGAAATAAGTAGGTAACCGCCGGAAGAGCTGGAAAAGTGGCTGTTGTATTAGGCTGATGGAAAAATAATTACGGCCTTCGTTGGATTGTATGCAAAAGCCGCAATTATTCTTGCACCGCATAAAAGAATTGCTTTCCGACAGTTTGAAAAGTTGTCCTCTGTCAAAGAGGAATTAAAAAAAAAATACAATTAGAGAAGTAGTTTCTACGATCTTCTATGATTATTACAGGAATCGAGTTATCTGCGAATGAGTAATTGTCAGGACAGAGACAAAGTATAAACGTGTAGAAAGATCTCGGTATCTTGAATTATCCCGGCTACTTGACACTTGTCGTATTTTACGTGGCCGAATCCCCGATCCTGATAACGTCAAGTTCGGCCAAGTGTTCCAGACCCGTTTTTCTTCCCTCTTTTATACTTGCCATTCGATTTTCTAAGATATCAGTATGACTAGAACTCCGATTTCCACTCTAGCTCTGTACTTCTTTCAACTTCAAGACCGTACCTTAGACAATTCAGTTCGGTCTTACAAGAGAATCTCTTCCACGGAATATCATTCGTGTACGATGATAAGGTCGTCTAGATCCAACCACTCGATCTTCACTAATTTTCAATTTAAGATAGACGTGGCAACGTTCACTAATAAGCTGATGTAACTTTCGAAACTATATACTTTCTCCTTTTATAGAATAATAATAGAGTAACTATTATTCATCTTCTCTACTACATACACTTTCAATGCAGTACAAGACTTTTAGCTACTAATTTTTGAACTCTATCTCGCCTTAAGCAAGTCAGGTTCTTCTATTGTATAATAAACTCAGGCAGAGTGCATCTACCAACAATTGCATAACTCAGGCGAGCATTGAAAATTTTATAAACACAAAGTGTCTTTCTTTTGCAGCATAAAAAGACATATTCTCGGTGTATTACAAATAAACCGGACGCAGTTACGTACTTTAGGAGAAGATTGCATGGTATCACTTTTCCTAGGCGGCTTCCCCTATCGATAAATTCCGTATTGATACGGTGAAGTTAGTTCGTTTATCGAGACGTAAATGACGAAGTGTCTTCTGAATTTCATAGAGTCAGATTAGGAGTTATTTATATTAATAAACATTACGTTATATCCGTCAGAAACTTTTATTCATTGACAACAGCACTTCTACTCTAATTAGACGTTTCTTTTATAAAATGATATACTTCCACCGTTGCTACTTCGAATGGATCCCGTATACAATTAAAAATGTTTAGAATAGAGATATTTAATGAACAGAAGGACATTGAGAATTTTCATAGATAATTATTTGACATTTTCTCAACCCCTTCGCGGATGGTGGACGAAAAAACATAAAATGTATTTTCAGTTATTCGTACCTGTGTGAGAAACATATGTAAACGAGTATTTTCTCTTTCTGCTTATACGTGTATAAGTAAGATATGAAGATGTCTCTCATATGTTAATGTCCTATCTCAAATAGCCAATATATTTTTCAAGTTAATAATTTTCTTATAAAATCTATAAGAGAACGTGCACGCGAGATGATAACTTGGCGAATCCCCGGTGAATCCACTTGACGGGAGGCGTGTAAATTTTCCAAACTTAACCCAAGAAGATTGGCTCGAAACGCGTGGAGCGATCATAAAAATAAAAGCGTCCCCTTTATTACTCCATATATCTCTTAGCTTACTATTTCCTTTTGAAATTATTTATACTCCTCGCGACTATCTGGACTCGTCGCCGAGGAACGTTAGAGTCATTAACGCGAGGAACGAAGGATCATGAGAGACGCGGAAGTACTTGTACCCTAGGAAATATCTTCGTAGAAAACAGTGTTCCCTTGGGATTATTGTTTTACCGTTTCGCTCCCTGAGTGGCAGTCGCAATCTAGTGCGACGTGGATTTTCAACATACATAAGCCAATAACCGAATGGACTTATATATACATATATATATACACACATATATAGTATATGTATATGCCTCTAAACCGTCCACTGGAACTATTTACAAGAAACCTGGAAAAATAAAAAATCAAATAATTAATTTCCAGAATGCATAAATTACATTAAGCAATCATCAAGGAGGACCCGAGCAAATACGAATTTTAACCCTTTCGCTACGGCAGTTCTGTCTGCCTTAGCAACACTCTTGAATGGGACCACCCGACAAAAATGATGTATATAGATTAAAATATATATTAATTTATATTAATATTATTTACATTAATCTCTTATATTATTCTTATTATGTTTACATAATCGTTATCTTTATATTATTATCGTAATTATTTATATTAATTTATTTATATTAATCGACTTCACGGATTTTCATGTGGAAGACGGATGTATCCATCGTTGGGAGCGAAAGGGTTAATACAGTTATTCTGATAAGCAACAGTGATATAATCATGCCGTAAGAGATCTGTTTCCTATTATAGAGATTACTCAAGTAAAGAATCTGCTTGCATAATCATTCCGATATTTCTTCAAGTAATTGAAGACTGTTAGAGAAACTGCGATTCACATGTATCGTCGACGTTCGTATGGTCAAAGCAGCCGATTATACGATATCAGAAAATTCATGGCGCCTTCAGCAGCGCGTGCTTCCTCGTGTCAATCGGAGTTACGCTCAACCTTTACGAATCTTTGAAATCCCCAAGGGTAGGTGGATCCGGCAGTGGGCACGAGGGAGAAGAGTAAGAAAGAAAAGGGCAAGGTGAGAAGAGTTCTGGTTTTAATTTAATCGGACAGGAAAGTCGAGGGAGCGCGTGCGCTACCGTGTGCTCCTGGACCACCGTCAGCCTAGTAGCACACGCCGACGTCGGCGGCGTCGCGGTTGTGGGTGCTGTTCGTACGTTGCCGTCGCGACGCCCAGTGACCGTGCCACCCGCGTCTCAGTACGCGTCCACACGTCGTCAGGGTACGATTTACCGTCGCTCCGTTCGGTGCTCACGAATTTCACGAGTGCCGCGTCCACCCCGCTGTGCACGTGACTCTGTTCGACGGCACGACGTTCAAATCGCCCATCCCCGGTATTCGTGTGCCGCGTGACCCGTCTCAGAGCGATTTTCTTGAATGAACGGCGCGATGTGGCGAACAGGTCGTCCCACGTCGCGTAGGAGTTGAGTAATCAGCAAGGTAAGAGCGTAAATTAGTGTTACGAGAAATTCCGAATTTAAACGTGGTTTCGCTACTTGATTGATTGAATTACGTGTAGCGCGATGGAACAGCACGAATATTCTCATGCGACTCGGACTGAACGCATTTTAAGAGATAGAGCTGCATTTTTTTTTCGCTGGGCTTCTTAACCGCCCCGATCCAACAGGTCGCGTCGGCAGACGGCGTTGCTTGTAAAACGCGAGCGAAGGTGAAACACGCGCGTATAGTTTGTCACGCGTGACATAAATATTCAGCTTTTTTTTTGGTTGTCTATATCGAAAATACCTGGAATTCTAAGGGGTCGTTGAAAGACACGCGGTGACGTGACACGTTTATTTATGCGTCGCAACACGTTAATTATACCCTCGTGACCAGAAGCACGAAACGGAATATTTCCTACGTTTATAGGTGAACATTTCAATGCGTCAGCGGCATGTTTACGAATGCTCATATTATCCTGTCGAAATTTGTGTGGAAACGATCTTAAACAATTTGCGCGGTTAACGGGAAATTAATCTCGAATATACTGTAGGAACTCTGGCAGAGGGTAGAAGATTCGCCACCCTTCTAGTTTACCCCATGGGGACGCGTATTGACAGTGGCTCCACGTGTACCGTGGCCACGTCGACGCTTCCGACACGGTAAGGACCGAAATTTCAACGGAGTAACAAACGATGCGGAAAAGCGGTACAACCGTGGAGACTTTCGTCGACCTCACTTGACGTGAGCAGATGAAATGTTACCGGACTTGCGCCTGATCTGACAAAGCTTGATGAACTTTCTCGGGGAAACGCGGATTTTCCAAATTGCGATCAAATAAAAATAATACATATTAATGGTTTGACTTTATGCAAAATAAATGAAACAGCTAGATATAAGGCAATTGTTTGAATTAATGTTCCCGTCGCAGTTTCTAGAATTTTGTTACTTTAACACTAAACCTACCGACACACATTTTACATACAAGTATACTACATTAAGATTATTTACATTGGAATGCTATTTAATATTGGCTCTGATATTTCACTTTGACATCAGATTAAGTTATAGTTACAATTTTAAGAATACAATAAAACCATTTGGACTTTATTTTTATTGAGGAATTTAAGAAGGATCATTTAACCGTGATAGGTTTAGTGTTAAAACAATAGAGAAACGTATTGGATTAAAATATGATATTATTTTGATGTATTATATTATGTGTTTCTATAATTTTATGTTATCTTGTAATTATAGAAAAAACGCTAGTGAGTAGAAACTGTGACGTAACCGTAGATTAGAACATTTACCTTAGAGTGGCCATTTGTGATCATAAATATTTCTCTGAAATGTCAATCTTTCATCATCAATTATTTATCAAGAACTTTGATCCCTCCGATTGGCATCCGTCCATTAGCTCAGGCACAGGGTAAAGAGATATTTTCAAACATTTCCCTCCGTTTGTCAGGCCATAGAGTAGCGTCGAATCGTACACGTCCGCTCGATATGGGATGGAAAATTGTCAAAGGTTATATCTCGCGTCTGTCGTTCGAGACGCGGGGGCGCAAAAAATGGGCGACCTTGTTTCCCCGTGCCTCGATACATCTTTTCATTGCGGCCGTGCAGAGGAACGAGTTCGGTGTTCAGTCAACCAGCTTTTCACCATTCTTTTCCCTGTCATTTTCTGGCTCGTTTGTTATGATACCGCCGTCTACGTCAACCAGTGTCCGTGTCGCGATTTTTCTTGTTTCCCTTACAATCTAATGGCACGTGGCTTCGTTATGCTTACTCCGCAACAAGTATGTGATTATACACTATAGTTATATGTTCGCACGAGTTTCGTATTGAGTTAGCCTATTCGTACAATCGGACTTTTAGAAAAATGTAATTATCTAAGAATGGTCTTGTTTATTGGCTTACAATATGCTTCTTTTCATCATAGTATATCATAAAAGTCGATAATCTTTCAAATAAATCTAAGGTGAGAAGTACATCTTGTATTATCTTATAATGACCTGAAATGGAACGGGGGGAAACTCGCGGGCGCAGGACGTAGGATGCTAATATTCCATACAAAAGAATTGCGGAAACTATTTCAATTGTAGATTATAATGAAAGCACGTAGTAAATTACATTTTAAATCGAATTTGACAATTTTTACAATATCTTCTTTGAACATAAATTGTCTCAAACTCAATTTTAGAAATTTTCTATATTCTACCTTTGCAGGGGTGAAAATAAGATGAATGTTTTTTCCCGGATTCCTTTATTTATCTTGGAAAATGTGGAAATATCGATTCAGTTCATATTTACAGAAGTTACTTCAAAAATAACTTTCTGATTGACTGACTCGTTCATCCATCAACGTTCTGCCCAAACTGCTGCACCCATTGACCTAAAATTTTTGAGATTATATCCAGTGATGAGTGTAATGCGATTTTTCCTATATTATGTGCCCTATCTTATACCCGAACGGGTTGGCCTACATAGTTTCGTTATATTTTTCTTCGATAGCAATTATATCGAAACCTATATTGTTCAAAAATAGTTTTAAATCGTCTTAAAAAATTGAGGCAACGTTCTGAGGTACGTACCATAGTACGCCATCGATTTCGAAGTAACTGACTGTATCTGTAATAAACGTTACAACGGATGCACGCCTGCATGTGACAGGCAGCCCAACGTGCACATGACACTGGATCGTGCTGTCGCTTTGAATTAGATCAACATCTGTATAAAATCAACCGGTTCGACGTCTCCGCGGGATACTGCGTCCCGGAAACGTGCAAACAGGTTGCATCACGATAGTTTACATTAATTCGAACTAGATACAAAAAGCTCTTTAGTTTTAGTAATACCTTAATGTAAATCCCTGGCAAATTGACAAAGGTGAACCTTGCCAATTTTTGAGAGATTCCATTTCAATAGGATAAAAATCTTTCTGTACTGAGAATATGATTTATCATCCTTCAGTGTTCAATTGATTGTTGATTAACCTCTTTCATGGGAGCGAAGAATTTTCTGTTACATTTAAAATTCGTTAAAAATTGACGAATATGAATTTTACCAATTCCTGAGGGATTCAATAGACTAAAGATCCTTTTATAGATAGAATATGATTGTTATCCATCAGTGTTTAACGGATGATCGTATTATTTTTTTCATCGGAGTTTCCTTTTACATGGATTGCGTTCCTGAGAATCAATTCAGTTTGTCGAGAATCCGTTGCACTGGTTTCCAAGATACGATTCGCAGCGGTTTCTCGACGAGTTCGTACACACTGGATAAGGATCTCCGTTTCAACTATTGCTTCTAGGCGAACGGTTTGACTTGGTATGGGAGGTGAAACAATAAGCTTCGTTGAGAATAGAAATTTTGAAAAAAGTCGTTGCGCTCTTCAAGACACTGAGATTGCGAAGCACATCTTATTTTTTATAAGCAGCCATTGTCTGTCACAAAAATCTGGCAAACACCTGAATATCTAAAGACGTACGATGGTCTTTTTTAATTATTCATTAATATATCACGAACTTTCATTTGTTACATTCTCGCAAGATACCATTTAATTCGATATTTAAAACGACGGGACGTAGAATTGTTTTAAATATCATCTTTCATCCATCTCAAGGGATCAACTAATTATGATTAAATACTTGAGGCTCTCCATATCAAACCTAGAATTAATTTTCAACAAATACATATTTTCATCTCGTGTACATAAGTATAAATTAAAATACTAATTTATAATGCAGACGGATCTAACTAGTGAATTAACATTTTCATCAAATTTTTTCTCTTTTTCTTTAACGTAAACTTGCACATCTCAATTTTTAATCGAAACCGTTCAAGCGAAAAACACTTTATGTCTTAAAGCTTACAAATTGGGGAATGAAACGGTGTATGTGTATACAAGAGTCACGCTCGGAATTGACCAAAGGGACGAACCGTCTCCCTTCTTCACGATTAAGTAAATATCCATCAAGTTTAACGTGTTGTCGCTTCCAATTAATCAAGAGTAATGCGTATACGCGCGGGACTTGAATCGATCGGGAAAAGAATCTATAAATAAAGCTACGCTGCTGTGTCGCTATACCGGGGCAAATTGACGACGGGACTGATTATCGGATTAATTGAAACGCGGCTGACGTTGAAAACTCAGCGTTAGAACAACTTTTATTTAATACGTGAGTCTTCGTCAAAGTTTAATTTCTGTAGTGTAACTCTCGAGTTTTTGATGAAATCCCGCTGCAACGTGTGTTGTCGTTTCATTAATCACGAGCAAAGACAAAGAATGCGCGACAGATTAGGTAGCTTGAACGGTAAATCAAGTTTCTGTTGAAGCTCGCACACCGAGCGGCGTCGGTGGAACCAACGGAATTTTGAGAGAAACAGGCAACACGCTGTCACGAGTTTTACGTAACTCGTTCATCGTTTAATAACCCCACGTCAACGACAGCGGGAGTCCCTAAATATCGCCCAGGCTGCCGTCGAACTTCTCTTTCCTTTCTCTTTTCGCCTCGCTCTTCCTTTTCCACGTGAACAATAATGTGTCAAACGCGACGGCCGGTCGACGAAGATTCATCATTCAGCTATTGACACTTGACGATTCAAGTACGCAAACATGTACAGACGCCTGGTGACAGTGAATTGAGTATGCATCGTACAAAGCTAAACCCCAATACTTCCGTTGTATAGCAAATACGTATAAGATACAGTTGTCATATCTCTGTATTTTTATGTGCTCAGACCTGAGGCTAATTCTAAATAAAATAAGTATTAAATTATATTAATACTGAAATTATTGTGTATTGATCAGATTATCGTTTTTAAATTCTTTTATTGGAAATAAAGATTAGATAAAATTTGTTTGATCATATTTGTAATTGTTACTCAAGCTGCTGTACTCAACTAATAACTATAAATATAGCACAAGGAAAAACTATCGTTAGGTTTAGCATTAGGCAGACGCTGTATTTCTATTCTTGACTGCAGCTTTACGAAAATAAGCTATCAGATGAGTTATGCGACGCGTTTTACCAAAACAAAATAATTGTTCGCCTATAAACTGTGCCGTATCTTGGAATTAAGCTACATTCGTCTAATCGGTTCTATAATTAGAGACACGGTCACTATCCCAAACGATGAACCCTCATCGAAACCCAACTGCTTCGGGCTTAGAACCGGAAGATTTAGGATGATCTGTACGTCTGTTTGGCCGAGAATGACGTCTTTCCGGAGGATTGTTTTAGAGACAAAAATAATAATCCATCGATTAACTACTGCTAATGTACGTAGTTCGTTAAATAACATATGGGACTGTCTAGAAATGATCAAATAAATAATTATCGATTATTATAAATGTACTTAAATTTATACATGTTGCGATCAATACACCGCAATCATATTTATCAGATAATGTTTAAAAAGCAACGCGCAAAACGTGAAATAAAACGATAAATTATTAAATATTCTGAATGCACGGTGTCAATTGAATATGTGTTAGGTATTGTTTGAGAGTCAACGCGTACGAGAAAATATAAAAGGAATTAATTGCCGTATATGAATGAACAATTTTAAGCTGCGATTAACGAAAAGCGAGAGCTCACGTCGCGTTCCGATTCGAGTTAATGTCGACGGCGAGATTTTTCCGTGCGCTTGAAAAAATTGCAGTTCCAGTGAAAATCGCGTGCGAGTTTCACTGGCGGAAGTGCCGAAAATCTCGGTCATCGGCATGAGAGCCGATGCTCGATTCAGCAAAGCAACCGGCGAAAACCATTTTCATTAATGAATTCGTCCGGGCGGCTGTAAATATGCCGAAGCACGTCGTCGCCGGCAGCCACATTTTAGATGAGTAATTCCAATTTAATATTCCCGCCGTTCGCGTCGGATTGATTCGGAAATGTCACGACCCGCGATGCCGAAACATAAAAATAATCCAGCGGGTTATCGTTGGCGTCACCCTCTCTGTACGAACGCTCCACCCGTGGATAATTAAAGGATATAATCAATATCAGTTTACCACTAAACAATAAAGAGTTCGTAGTTCGTTACAGGGCTGATGGTCTCTCGTTTTCAGCGAACGTTTCACCTTTCTTTTTTTTTTACGAGAAAATTGCATAAAGCTTGTGAAATTGCTATGCCAATGGACTTCAATGTCCGGCGTTCAATTACTATTATTAATAATGTAGTTTCCACATGTGGACTGAAAGGCTAGTTATATCCGTGAGCCAAGGCCGAGCCAGAATCAATTACGAAATGTTTTACATATTTAACTCCATCGATACGTAATCGCTTAACCCTGATTCTTTCGTCTACAGTTATACACAGGAGGAAATAGAGACATATAGATTTACCTAAGATTACGCTTTCGTTTAGAGAAAGTTAAGTGGTTTCAGAATGTTGGGTTTAGTTTCGACTGTATTTAACCCTCTATGGGCCCATGTAACTTTCAGGTCACATTCTAATTTATCATTATTTCACCAGTTTTTAGATACAGAAGTGTAAAAAATATAGGCTGTTGTTATCTGAAAGTCACCTAGTGAATATATTGCAATAAAATTGTTTAAACGGAACAATTTTTTTTCATCTGCATATGTAAGTTTATAATTGCTGATTTTTCGTGCCTTTAATTTCTTGCGATTTAAAACAAAAATTCGGCCCATATACGGTTAACTTACGACGTCGATGATTCATCTGTACCTTGCAGCCGATACCCCTTACGTTCAGTTCGATAGCAATTTTATGTTTTCTTTTATCAGAAGTTTTGTCAATTAAGATAGATGGTTGAACAGGTCTGTCTGGGAAATTGTGTAGATTCTTAATTAGAGAGGAATAAAGTCGTCCCCCAGTTCTGGAGTGGAAAGTACTCCTGTCAGTTTATTCGTGAAGCAGAGCAACGATCCTGTCGGCGAAGATAAGGGGGAGGTTGAAAAGTTTCGGAAGAAATCTCGTTTCGGTTCGAAGGTTAGGGTCGTCGAATTCACGGGTCGATCAGGCTCTCGCGTGACTGCGGCAACGAGCCGTCGCGGATAATCCGGCAGGTTGCCGAGCAATTTTAAGTGGGAGGGAAAGCAATAAAACCGCTAATTTAAACAGTGTACGGATGGAACTTGAAAGAAACAGGAACAGAGTTTTCTAGTGGGTTCCCGACACTGTCGCGGCAGATTCCGCGGCGCAAACGAACTTGGAACTAACTTTTAACGATACGATTGAGCTTAATTGGGAGCTCCTCGATGAAATTACAAGCAATATTGACCCGTTTTACAGAAAGGTTCCCTTAATACAATCCAACAGCAATTTCTTTGTACGAACGATTGAAATGAGACGAAATAAAAATGTGGTCCAATTTAAAAGTATGTAACGACGCAAGATGTAAAACAAAACTGGGACGTTAAGTTCGTTTAAACGAGTTAAATTCTTGCTTTAACGTTTACTTGCACCGTGGCTAGAATTATTAACAGAAGAATCTCAGAGGTAGTCGCAGATATTTTCCGGAACTCGCAACATGGAGGTAATTAAGAAAGGGACAAACGCGGGAGAACGGATCTCGCTATGGCCGTTTCGCAAAGGAAGCGGCAAGAATAATCCGATGGGGGCATCTGCGACGCCGGAATTTCCGCTCTCGGAACCAACAAACGCAGGCCTCTTATCTGAACGCGGAATCTCGGTGTCCACCTGGAGACGATTTCTACGTGTCAGGGAAGCTCGTGGAAATTGGGAAAATCGAATGAAGCTTCGGGTATGAGGACGAATGGAGAGATATTTAAACTTGGCATATCGTTCAAATCGAAATTTAAAACTGCTTCGTTAGAAGAATCGAGTAAATCCAATACATGCTTGATTCTCTATTGAAATTTGTCGCATTTTTTAAAACGATTTTGCAATTATCTGATGCAACTACTAACATAATTTCGTTTGAATGATTCGTTCACATTTACGCCAGTGTTATGTATATTATATAATTATAATAATCGTGAAGATATTTATGTTCAACGAGTTTCATTGAAGAAGATTTTCATTAGACAGAACTGAGACAATATTTCATTGGAAAGGATCCGAATGCTAAACGAGTTACGAATTTGTAAATGGATTTGGGAATTTGTGTAGCTGAGGGAATTATTAAAGTGAAACAGGCGTCATCGGAATTGATACAGAAGAGAGGATTTTTTTCTAGTATGAAAATTAATTTATTGCAATTGTGTAGTAGAAAGTATTGATAAAAGTATTTATCATTAATGATATATTATCTTCTTTTTCTCTAAATTATCAATTTTTTGTCGCCTCTCCATCGTATTTAATTTATATATGCTATGTTTATTTGATAATAACGTATACCATTATGTACTGCAATATATAAATAAAATGTTTTCATGAATGCATTTCTAGTTTTAAATTACTTTTTATATAGGTCGCATCCTTTAAAACAAATTCTCTGTATTTGTGCCAAATAGCATCTGCATGATATTTTTTTCATACAATTTTGTTTTACCCGATACGATTTCATTGTGTAAGAGAAGAGTCAGGTATTTGGTAAAACGAAGAACGTGAACGGGGAATAGCACGTTTCAGAAAACAGAGTAAAAGGAGAGAAAGATAGCCGCGTAATCGCGTCTGGAAGTGAAACGAGAAATCACCAATAACGCCCGAATTTGTGCCGGAGGATCTGTGAACGCGCAACAAAGGAAGTGTGTCGAGCATGGAAACGAGCACGCCGAGATTTAGCAGACGTTAAAAGCGAAACGGTAAAAAGAGACGCGCGTATACGCGGTCGGAGGATTTGCCAGAATCGAGTACAAGGGAAAACACGATCGGGCATAGAAAAGAACGGATCCGCCCTGGCGGCGGCGGCGGCGGCTTTAGCCCTCGAGTCACTCGCACCCTGCCGCACCCTCTCGGGCCTGACATGCGCCATGACCCGCATATAGGTGTCCATAGGTGGCTACGATGTCTATCTGTCTTTTCCCGCTATCAACGTGGTTACGGGATAAAATTTATAATGATATTCATGCGGTGCAACTTGTTTTTAAAAATATTTCATCTCCTCCTCGTTTTTCATCGAAGCTTACGCAGCCTGTGTTATTTCTATTCGATGGAAAGTTTATTTAATTAAATGATAAAATTGCGATTTCCGTCAGCAGTTATTTTTATTAAAAATTTCCAAATTTTCCCGATGTTTCCGCGTCGTTGCAGGAACTGTTTTCGCGATCGGTGTCCAATATACGTATCGCGATGCACGCGCTCCCGTTGCTACCCCTCCGCCCCGCGTCTTATTATGGTTCGAAGGGTAGATTCATCGAGTAGGTTCTATTGTTAGCCCTCTCGTCGCATCGCGTCACGATAAATCCGACTGGAATTCGTTGATGAAACGCACAGGTCGCCCGAATACCGTTGTTGACCAGCAGGTATATTAAATTTCGCGAGGGATAGCATCGCGAGACGTGATGCGCGCCGGCCTTTGTCCCACAGGATCAGGATCGATATCCGCGTACGCGTCCGTTTTTCGCGATTCCAACGATTGTGTCGTCCAGCCGTATATTAGGTAGTTGCGTTGTTTGCACGCTCAGTTTTATTCCCGCGCTTTGGGAGAAGTGCATCAACACAATGGGTCGCGCTTCTTCTGCTCATCAAATTTTATATAAGAGAGAGACAGTTTCAGCGTTCGGGTATAAAACAGGGACCAATAATTTGGAAACACTATATAGTAAAAGATATATGTATCGTTTGCTATTGTGTTTTTTTACTCTTCTTTCTCTAAAGTTTAAACATACCATTTTTCAATAGAACGCAAATAGTTTTGTTGCTCATAAAGCTTGAACACTTTGAAAACAGTAAACGAATATACAACCGTGGACAAAGTAAATGAAGGGACACGTACGATACGTACGAATACATATATCGATATTATAAACGAAAATTAATATATTATATTATTAAAACTTATGAGTTACTTATGACTTAGGCTACTTATGACTTACTACTAAATTTATGACTTAGGATATTAAAAACGAAATAATGATAATGGTATAGATAAATCTTCAAAATGGATTTATGTTATAGTTACAATAAGATAACAAATACACTGTTATTAACATGAAGAAATT
>SHCU01000001.1:1212622-1223845 GCA_004307685.1 Ceratina australensis
AAAAATTTCCAAATTTTCCCGATGTTTCCGCGTCGTTGCAGGAACTGTTTTCGCGATCGGTGTCCAATATACGTATCGCGATGCACGCGCTCCCGTTGCTACCCCTCCGCCCCGCGTCTTATTATGGTTCGAAGGGTAGATTCATCGAGTAGGTTCTATTGTTAGCCCTCTCGTCGCATCGCGTCACGATAAATCCGACTGGAATTCGTTGATGAAACGCACAGGTCGCCCGAATACCGTTGTTGACCAGCAGGTATATTAAATTTCGCGAGGGATAGCATCGCGAGACGTGATGCGCGCCGGCCTTTGTCCCACAGGATCAGGATCGATATCCGCGTACGCGTCCGTTTTTCGCGATTCCAACGATTGTGTCGTCCAGCCGTATATTAGGTAGTTGCGTTGTTTGCACGCTCAGTTTTATTCCCGCGCTTTGGGAGAAGTGCATCAACACAATGGGTCGCGCTTCTTCTGCTCATCAAATTTTATATAAGAGAGAGACAGTTTCAGCGTTCGGGTATAAAACAGGGACCAATAATTTGGAAACACTATATAGTAAAAGATATATGTATCGTTTGCTATTGTGTTTTTTTACTCTTCTTTCTCTAAAGTTTAAACATACCATTTTTCAATAGAACGCAAATAGTTTTGTTGCTCATAAAGCTTGAACACTTTGAAAACAGTAAACGAATATACAACCGTGGACAAAGTAAATGAAGGGACACGTACGATACGTACGAATACATATATCGATATTATAAACGAAAATTAATATATTATATTATTAAAACTTATGAGTTACTTATGACTTAGGCTACTTATGACTTACTACTAAATTTATGACTTAGGATATTAAAAACGAAATAATGATAATGGTATAGATAAATCTTCAAAATGGATTTATGTTATAGTTACAATAAGATAACAAATACACTGTTATTAACATGAAGAAATTTTGTGAGGATTGTAATATTCTATTGTTCGAATAATACTTTTGTTGCTCATAAAGCTTTAATACTTTGACAACAGTAAACGAATATACAACCGTGGACAAAATAAATGAAGGAATATATACGATACGTACGAATACGTATATCGATATTATAAACGAAAATTTAAGAATGATAGTGGTATAGATAAATCTTCAGAGTGGATTTATGTTATAGTTACAATAAGATAACAAATACACTGTTATTAACATGAAGAAATTTTGTGGGGATTGCCATATTCTATTGTTGCGGAATTGTAACTTGAATTCAATAGAAAATCTATGGAGTTTATCGAATAAAAATGTTTCATTGTACAAGGGAAACAATAAAACTGTAATTTTCAATGTATTTCAAAATTGGGAATATTGACAAAATCGAATGGCCAGCACTCCCAGAGTATCAAAAGCCGTAATACGTGGAAAAAGTGAAAATGCAAAGTATTAACTTCACCGTGTATTTTATGCAGTATATCACTTAATACACGTCCACCTATTTCGTATTCTACCATGAATTGCATCCGTGCAAACATTACTTTCAACGTTTCCAAATAATCTGCGTGTTATAAGAATAGAAAATAAGTAAAAGCACGATTTATATTGAATTCAATTTCATTGATAAATATTCCCTCTGTTTATTTCGTTTCATCCACGATAGTATAATGTTTCCATCCTCCCGCTCTTTTTTTTTTGAAAATACAAATTGATTAGGAAACGCGTGAATTTCAGAGGGAAATCTGGAGAGAGATATTTTTCCGGTAAATTTCGCGAGGGGATTACGTGACGCGGCACCACGCACGGTTTCTATCTTCCGTAAACCGGAGGGCGCACCCTTTTGTCATGTAAATCGAACGCGGTTCGATCGATTTTTCGCCTGCTGCCGCTTGTCACCGACAGGGTAGACCGTGGTAATATTTATGCGGATCGCACGCTCGCGGAACTTATCGAATTTGGATCAACTTTCGCCAGTCCTGGCATTTACGGTCAAATCGGTAACGGGAACATACCGAATACAATTTCCGGAATCGTGTGACAGAGAGTACGAGGCGCATTCAAAGTGGATGAGGGACGAGCGAAGGATGAACTCGAGGATCGAAAGGATCGCCGGGGAAAAAAGAGAGAAGGGACAAAAAGCAGCGTCAGAGAGAAGCGAATATACGGATTGTAGCATCGGCTAGGGGCAAACTGGAAAATAGAGAAATAACCTGACCGCAGTGGAAAAAGAACTGACTCGTCTCACGGGCTTGCGCTATCAGACACGGCGCGGACAATCGAAATTATCTCGCTTGCCACAGCAGCATTGTGTAGAAATCGTCCAACAAAGGGATCGCGTTTCCAAACACCCCCCAGGCATTGTTTTTCCTTTTCCGGATCTTGTGCAGATTTGTACCGTGCCACTGTTTTAGTTCCCTAGGTCTGATGTGCAATTTTTCAAATAGAACCTGCCAGAGAATATTAAACGGAAAATGGTTATAAATGAGTTTACCAATAAAACGATTGAAACTTTTTTCATACATATTATATCAAAATTGATCTTTTCCCGGTGCAATAAAATCCATTTTGCTTCGGGTGGAACAAGACGTTCACGGAGTTTAATAATCGGCGTTAAGCTCGAAGTTTGCAAACCGGGTCGGCATAAATGCTACGTCACGCCGCCGGTAAATCGAATGGGACTGGCTTACGGTCATACTGCCCCGTCGATATATTTATCGAAGTACTTTCGCTATCGTAAAATTGCCAACAATTTCCGGCGGAGGTTGAAAGCGACGTGAATTCCGTACGCGTTACAGGGAGGCGAAATTCGGTCCGCTGCGGTCGGGCTGCGTGTAACTCGCTCGTAAAACATATTACGCGACGAATGCCCGCCAGAACTACCGGTAAATTCGTCGGCAAACTTAGTCGACAAACAAATCGGACGTTGGTCTCCTAATGCAATTGCCACGCCAGATATTTTCTCATGGTTTTGTAAATGGTTGAAGTTTATCTATGTCCGCGATACGAATTCAGAAAATTCATCGTCCTCGAATCGATTCATAATGTTTGCATAAAAAAGAAAAAACAGCTTGGGTTTAATTCGATTCGCAATAAATTCATGAACGAGATATCTCGTCGTTTTACCCATTCCTCATTTGCACATTAATTTTGCCTACTTTCATATGAGAGGATACTTTTTGAAACATGCTTTAATTACGCTCTAATGGGTAGCTAATTTCCTCATTCAGCAGCGGATGCTCACGCGAAATGAAGCATTTACGTTATCGGTCCGAAAGACGTATATTCAGATAAATATTTATATTATCATTAAAACATTGAAATATGCTTAAAAGTTTATAAATAAATTTTTCTTTATGTAAAAACTTTCTTAAGGAGGAAACTGACTTATTTTCAAATGAGTTCGGTCAGGGTCTGCTAATTAAGAAAGGCTCGATGTGAGGTAGTAAATACTGTTTGAAAGTTGAGTTATGAAAAATTCCTTTAATCAGATTATTATTAAGCGTAAGTTACGTCGAACCATTACGACGAGTAATGCTTATGGCTCTATACATATAGCTCACCTTTGCCTTGGACTAGGTGCGATCTATAAAAATCGTCAGACTTTTCCCGGAGTAACGGGAACGATTTTGGTATAAGCGCGATACAATAAATAATACTACCAAGTGTCTCGTATTTCGCCGTGTGATAACTGATGTTCGGTTCTCGCTCTCGAATCTAACAATTGTCTCGGCGGTTTTACAAGATATTGATGGTACGATCAATCGATCACATGCCCCCTGGTATCCAATTTCCCGCACGAGATTCCAATATATAGAAGTTCCGTGAATATCTACTCTAAAACAGTATCGCAATTATGTATCGTCGAGCTCAATTAGTACTGTTAAATGGTCTTCCGTGGAAGTGAAGATAACATTGGGCAATCAATCTAACACGTTTCGCATCCATCATGGAGGAGAACATTCCACCTCACACGAGTACATTTACCTACGTAAACGTGCTTACTGCACGGTTACAAGGGCGTCACCTAGCGCGACCCTAAAACCCAAGAGCCCCAAGGCGTAAATTAGTTACTCCCCGAGTCCCCTGTTCGACGATTTTGTGAGAAAAGAGAAAACTTCAAACTAATACATTCCACCCTCGTGCATTGCTCGTAAAATAAAATAAAGTGAAGCAATCTACTGAAGCGATAAAAAATAGTCATTCGAAGGATAGGTAGTTGTAAAAAAATTCGTGTCCCACTCGATTTATTTATAGCGTAACACGCCGTTGTTCCGTAATTTATACCGTTACACGAACCCGTGCCGGGCGTCGCTATAAATTAACATCCGGCTAGAAATTTGACTGCTGAAAAACACGCGTATATTTTTTTCGTTTAATCCATTAGCCGAATGCGAGAGGTTTAAAACGAGCACGCGACGTTAGGAGGACGGCGTACCGGCCGTAGGAACTTGTTGCATGCCGTCGTCTATACGTACATATATCTACGCGTTACGTTGTATCTTGTTTCCTCGATAAACAATCGCGAGCGTGGTGTTCGATTAAATCCTCGGACCGAATGCTGTTCAACTCACGTAACGTCCGTAACGAGGACAAGGTTTCGCGCGAAGGAACGAAAAATTGTCCGCCGCTGTATGTCTAGTAAATTTATCCCTGGCCGATGGGTAAAATTATGTTTGATCTTCTGATTAATTTCATTTAGCGATGAAATGCTCTCCGTGTTTAAAAGATTTCAAGGGTCGGGCAAACTAAAGGAGAGAATTAACCTTTTCGTCCCGGGTGCCGTATATATACGTCATCCGCGCGACGATTTGTGGGTACGGGTGCCGTATATATACGGCACACGGGTATATATATACAGGGTGTAAACCTACTACTTGGCAATATTTTAGGGACGTATTCTGGAGGTCAAAACAAAACGAAGAGAAAGAGTACAAAAATTGCGTTTGAGGCTTCCTTAATTAATTATTGATGATTTAAATTTCGACGATTTTGCGCCTGAAGCAGGCAATCCGACGGGCAGCGCTGTGTGTTTCTAGCACGCACCTGCTGATCTCGATTGATCGATCCAAATCGATAACCTCAGGTCAGGACCGTAGCTATTAGAAATGCGCGCGCTTACCTGAGGCATTGAAGGAGGAAGGTATTACATTTATTTCATTGCGTCGATACGCATTCAACCTAATTATCCGACCGACCGAGATCAGCAGGCGCATGCTAAAAACAATCAGCTCTGTCCGTCGGATTGCCTGTTTCAGGCGCAAAATCGTCGAAATTTAAATCATCAATAATTAATTAAGGAGGCCTCAAACGCAATTTTTGTACTCTTTCTCTTCGTTTTATTTTCACCTCCAGAATACGTCCCTAAAATATTGCCAAGTAGTAGGTTTACACCCTGTATACGGTATATATATATATATATATATATATACATACATATACATATATATATATACACACACATATACACATATATATACATATATATATATATATATATATGGTGCCGTATATATACGGCACCCGTAACGAAAGGGTGAAGTAGCTCTTAAAAAAGTGTAGATATAAGAGAATTTCAAGGTAGTGTTGAAAGACGTAATAGCAAACACCAAAGACTACCGACGTGCAATGTGCACATTTTTCGGCGCGGTGCCCCGTTCAGTGGTGCCACTCCGGCGGAATGGACTGCCGTAACGAAAGGGTTAATACTCGAATTCAATCGTAGCTACCCGTGCATAATTATAATTACTTTATATAATTAATTTGACGATTTAACTCGAGTGTTGCCCGCGTTTAAAATAGTCTCGCGTGTTCCGCGAGCGGTAGCTCAGAACCGTGAAAAAGGGAAGCCGTACAAAGTGGTTTGCCCGTTGAACAAAGTGCGCGCGGACAGGTGATGCATTCGCGCGTCGTTCGGCTGGCAACGGTTTAGTAGAGACAAAGGATCCTCGGAAAAGAACGACGGTGAACCGGCGTTAAGCAAACATTGTTACCAGACGTTGGCCGCGCGATCGATAAAAGGGTTAACGCGGTCTGGCTGCCAGATACCATCTCGCTCCTCCTTGCGAGTGGCATTTTCCCCTTCCGTTGCCGTTGCCAAGATAAAACGTCGGATTTCATTCGGTTTTAACCCGTTCCCCACCCGCGTGCACCGGCGTCGTACACGTACACACACGCTTTCCAGCGGAAACGGGAAAAAAACGAAGAGGGAACAAAAAGAGGAGAGCTGTAGGAAGCGGGAAAGCGCGCGAAGGACGTGCAACGCCGATGGAATATTACCGGGTTATTTTCCGTTTGTAGCACGGCCTGTAGGGATTCGCTTTCAAATCTGCTGAGCTTTTACGCGACGCGCCTCGGTCTGCGGGATATCGCTGCGAATATTTCGTTACCGAATTAACATTATACGTAACAAAGCTGGCCCACGGCCGTTTCAGTTGCCGTAACAGACGCGCGGAATAAAGGATACTATTTTTTATTTTTTCGCTTCTCGTTTTATAATATAGTTTACCCTCTTTCATGCATCCCGTGCGTGCATACTGTCTTATTGAATTTTATTTTCCTTGTTGCAATAAAGTTTACGGTTTTTAATTTCGGTTGATGCTTTAAAGAGACATGAAAATTCTGACGAATACATTTTTGCAGGTTGCATGGAGTCTTCTTTTTTTTTTACGATGCAATTTGATCGTTAATTCGTCGCGCCGCGAGTCGCTGCTTTCTAGACCCTGTCGAACTTGAAGGTTAAATTTACCGAATCGCAAAGGGTTTCAACTCGGCGCATACATGTTGCGCTGTAATTATCGTAATTACTCGGAACGGCAATTAGGAGAAAGAGCGGTCGCATCTACGGTCGAATGGAATTTCGAGCTGTTACCATGTTCTCACCAAAATGCTAGTCACAGAAATTCCGATGCTGCGTTGTTCTTTATGGAAGTTCATTTTATGGATTTATTTTTGTTATTTACGCGAGGATCAGTCGGTATAAATTAGCGTGATTAATTCTTCCTGATAACTGGAAAACTGATCCCAAAGCGGCTAATTATTCGAAAACTTTCAGCTACTGTTTATTCACGATCACCAACTTCAGCTTCGCCCGGCTTCTTTGGAAGCGACAACTAATTATTCCACGGCAAATACGATTTCCCCTCTCGGCTGCGCTTCAGCTTCTCTCCTTTGATCATTCCTTAAATTTCGCTATAATTCCTCAAATGGAATTCAGATCACGGACTTTGTAAATCGCGATCAGATATTGATCTTCACGTAATACCAAAAACATAAGGGTGGGTAAGGTAATTTCCGGGTGTTTGGCCAATGGCCGCCGATCAGGACACCGGGCTTGGCCGTATATCCGGACGGGTGGATTTTCAAGTCGGACAACAAGGTAAACAGTGTCGACTGTGTGATAACAATCGAGAAAGAAGAAGAATAAATATAGATAAGACTTGACGATGGCAGTAAATGCTTTAGACAAAAGTTGGAGTTACTACTGTCACCTACAAGTAAGATGCTACACAATTTTCTTCTAACTCCAATATTTTCTGAGTAATCGTCTGTGTGTGAAACTGATTTCTCAGGATAGGAAGAAGACGAATAAACACAAATAAGACTCGAGGCTCGCACCGAGCGAACATTTTCAAGAATTGGCACGGATGATCCGTGGCTCTAGTATTATCCGGAGATTACCGTGTAACATATAAATATATAATAGTATATCGAATTACAATAGCAGAAAGCGAGGCGTTTAAAAATCAGAATAGGAAGGCGTACAATTTGCTGATTGATCATTAAAATGAAAGTCTGGGTGCAGTTATTTCACTTATCTCAATGAATGGAAACGCTCGGTATTACGAGTAGCAACGTTCCTGGAATCATTCAATGCCACGTTGCATATCACTCTCGTGCACTCTCGCTTTCTTCAAAGCTGGGTCTTCACGTCCGTGAGCGCAGTGGGTTACACGCAATAACAGAATTACTGACTAGCCGGTTGCATAAGGCTAATTTCGAAAGTTCTTGTACCCGTCCGATTGGAATCATCCCCTATCTTAGCAAATTACGTGGGTCCGCTCAATCTGGGTTGCTTTTAACAGGAGAAAATGTGGAAAAATTACGGTCGCCCGGCACGGCATTACCAGGAAAATTCAAAGGAAGGAAATGAATGGGCGGCGAGAAAATGAAAATAAAAGCGCGCGGGATTCTGATGAATAGCTGAACGCGTGGTCTTCGTGAAAAACATCGCCGTGCCGTAGTCTTCATCCCCGATGTTCGTTTCATTAGTCCCGTCGGTGTTCGTTTCCCTTTTCTGGTAGGGAACTGCTAGATCTTCACTTTCCGATTTCGTATCGATTAAGCGATACCTTAGGGTATAAAAGTAGTATAAATAAATAACAATACTAGTAATATTTTAGTATTGGACGTATGAACTCAGTTTAGATAGATTTCAAGATTGTGTTTCAGTTTTTCAAAGTTAATAAAATGAATTATTGAATTGGAGTGAGGACAGACCTTCAAGGACTTCATACGATTTCATAAAATTCAGAATTTAATCAAAAGGAACTGTATTACGAGTATCGATAGTTTATGTTTATTTACGGGAAGACTAAAATACTGAATACAAAGAAGACGATCTGTTATTTTCCCTGAAGCGTCCATGCGAAAATAGAAACGGAATATCGGCGCATGGTGTTGATCGCGCGTGGCCTCCGCAGCTCTTCAAATTTTCTGCTCCAGCGAAGACGGGATGACAGAAAGAAAAATACACATCTCGCTGGACATCCAGGGTAACGTAGCGTGGCGGATATCTGAACCATTGAATGTCAATAAAAAAAAAATATCTATAACCGTGAACAGTATGAAATTACTCAGTAGAATGTACTCCATTATTCTTTATTTGAAATTATACCGGATGATCAGATCAATCAATACACGAAAATTCAATGTAGCGTGAAATAGTTTCAGCGGTATTCGAATCGATACTTCGAACACTGTGAAGCGATTCAAGAACAAAGGGCCACGAACCTCTGCTTTCTATCCACGCACAGGAAACCTCTGATAGGATCGTAGAGAGACGTCTATCTAGAGGAATCCTTAAATTGAGCCCGTCGCGGATTTCTGACGATTCCCCGCGGAAAGTGCACGTGAGATTTTATCCTTATTTCTCTGGTTCGCGTTCGAGCCTGGGAATGGAAGCAACGGCACGGAAAATAGGCGAACTGTCGTTTGAACCGAAGAAATTTGCGTGCACGCGACTTTACAAAAGTTAAACCGCGACTGAAATTCAAGTTCCCAGTTTAAACACGTATATGATATTTGCTCTTCGGTAATTTCGATTGAAGATCACTGATCACCCACCGGGACATTACTAAATGGCAACGAGATGACTGTGCCTATAGTTCGATGGGAAGTAATTTCACTAGACGCCTAGGCAGCTGCGGTTGGGTTTAATTTGAAACATCCGTGGGCGTGCAAACGGGATGCCTATCGGTTGCATCGCTATCAATGGAACGATTTAATCGGTAAGGGTTTCACGACAAATTACGACAAGTCCGAAATGGTAGCTGCCACGCTTGGATTTAGTCGAAAGTAGTTTTGCTCGGCGATTCGCCGGTCGCGTTTAGTAGTATCAACATCTGCGTGGTCAGACCGGAGCGCGTTCAGTAGTATCAGCTGCTGCATAATCAGACTGGACTTCCATCTGGAGTCCGAAGGTTAATTTATCTGATCCTTGCAAAGCGACCACCGAAAGAGAAACAGATTTATGCGACAGAAGGACGTAGTTCAAGCTTCAGGCTAAAGTAGATAGTGTCCGTTGTAGTCAGACATACGTTGTTTGTTTGAAACTGCCCGTGATTGAGTCACGTTCGTTCTCAATCACTAGATTTTTTATAGTGGTTCGTAATTCCTATATCTTAATTTCTAATTTTCTTTTATATTTTATATCTTTTAATTTTATTTATTAGAATTGGTGGGAAAGAAATAAGCGCTTTTTAATTTTTTTTAGAATCGTTAACAAAGGTGTGATACATGATAGAGATCTAAGTAAGTTATGTACAGATATAAAGTTTCATCAAAATCGATTAAAACGTAAAGCTGTTAGAAACATCGATACATGTGAAAACCTTTGAATTATTATAGTCTAATAATTCAGTTAGTGGCTGAAAGTCGTTAAAAACTACGATTTCGTTTATTTTCAAATTTTTATACCTTATAGCAACATCAACCAATTTTCATGGAACTTTATACCTGTACATAACTTACTTAGATCTGTAAACCAGATGTTATAAGTTTTTATTAGAGAACCCAATAAAAAAGTTAGAAATCACAGCATTCACTTTTTCTTATTTGCAATTCTGTATATTTCTTACACATTGCACAGTGTTTCTAATACCTAAAAGGCTTAGCATGAAAAAGGTTATTACACTTCGGAAGGTGTATGAATATTTTCGATTATACAGTCATGGTCAGATTACAAAGAGATACATAAGCAAGTGTATGTTTACACATTAATTGTTCACTGATAAAAATTACAATATACTATTACTATAAATGTACTTTAATGGGAATCTTATTTAATTTCAGATTCTCTGAATATAATTCCTTGTAGTGCGTTACTTTTTCTATTTGATAAGGATTAAGTTTGATTCGTCACATAAATGAGTAACACTTTAATGCAGTGGCGGAATTGGAAGATCTCCAGAATTCATTTGAAGACGGGACTACCGAAGGTTAGAGTTCAACAATCCCGACGATGTGAACGTTCTCAAGCACTAGTTGATTCTCTGGATTCGGAGTGGATACCGATGTCTCTGTCTTTATTATTCGATCACTGGGAACCACACTCAGGATGTCTGAGGTTCTCAATGTTCTATCAAAGTTCATTGAGCTGTATAAGTAACTGGAGCGTGGATAACTGTCAAAAATCGTAAAAAAGAATGTCAGCGACGATGTTTCAAAGATACGACCGTGATGGGGGTATATCATCCTGTTTCATAATATCTGTTTTTAATTATACTATTTCGCAATTTTCTCTGTGGCCGAATCGATTTTTATGAAGTTGTCAATCACTTCAAAATATTATCGATACACAATCATGTCCTGATAAGTTATCTTCATTGTTTCTGATTTATACGGTCCAATTACTATAAAATAAGCATTATACGTATACAAGAGAAAGCATTCCTGATCTTTCTTTACCAGTGCACATTCCACCACCTCTTTTCACACTCCAATTGTACACAGTTCAATGAAGATTATAT
>SHCU01000001.1:1234782-1282022 GCA_004307685.1 Ceratina australensis
TCGGCGTAATTCGCCGACCGGTGTCGTCGATTATCTCGCGGTGCCATCCACCGTTCCTTCGGGAGTCATGGGGCTGCGTTATAACCGTGGGCAGGAAATGCGCACGCTGGCTTTATTGTTCGCGTGTGCCAGCATACCGCAGCTTTCAGATAAGAGAGTTTCCAAGAGGTCGTTGTCAGCGGCGTCACGTACCCCGCGCACCATTGTAAGAAAGAACCACCCGTCTGACGAAAATGATATACTCCAGGAAACTAACGGTGACCCAGAGTCGCGAATCTCTAAAAGAGTTGCGCGAGAAAGGTGTCTCACTCGAATGGAACTATAAACTTATACACCTGACTCACCTCCGGTACAATATTTTTCTTTTTACACGATTTTTAACGTGTAAAAAAATGACGTATGGAAGTAGAGTTTATGTAGTCTCCATTAACAGGGTTGCATGACCATTCGTTGCATTTCCATGTCCCATTTAAAATGGTTTATAAAGGTTATATAAATTTATATTCTGGAAATAATTAACAGTAGAAATTTATATTACATCTGGATTAATTTCGGGAATGAAACAAAGTACAAAATTATCATGTTATTCATTTGTAAGGAACTAGAATTTCATAAAAGATATACAATTGTTAATATGAAAATCAATGGCAAAATTATTTACTTGATTTTTCTTTTAAATATCGATAATTTTCAAACATGTGAAATGATACAAGTTAATAATAATTGCTGTATGAAAGCAGCTAGTATTTAATGATTTAGTTTTACTAATTGAATCAAATTCTTTATCAAATGTGAAATTAATTAAATCAGTTAAACAAGTACTTTTAGACTGTAGATTTTAGGCAATCATATGAAAATTGTGTGCGCAGGAATGATAAGTGCCACGTGCAATATACTGGGCAATTGAGAATATCCAAAGCTGAATGAACATTTCAGTTTTTAAATAAGTTTATAAAATGTTTTATCCGCATGAAGATCCATAGCCAGGTTGTTTCGTATGCCTTCTTATTCATTCATTTTGTATACAAGTTCATCTGACAATTCTGAAAGTGAAGTGCTTGCCATTAGCCACCTTTTACCACGACTAACGTAATTAAGAGTCTCCAGGCAATGCGAATTGACCCTAGCGAGATGAACCACTCTGGTACTTGTGACGCGTCTCGAATCGAGAATCGTTCGCGGCCGGAATACGAAATTGATCGGATCTCCCTGCGGTGTTTCGAAAACTATGGGAAGGACCGTTTAATCTCGGCTGAAACTTTGCCGAAGACCGTCTCGAAACATCGATATTCATTTCGAGGGTACGACTCACAGTACGAGTGGGGGGATCTGTTTTATTCGGCACCGGTGAATAAAGACGTCCAATTAAAACTCCGTGATCCAATTAAAAAATATAATGCGCGTAACATCGATCCAGTTTAGCCAACCTTTAACCTCTTGAGGTAACAACAGCCTGGCTGCCCACTTTGCATTTTGCTTTCTTGGAAAAAAGAGAATATATTCCAACCGGTTTATACGTGGCGGTTGGATTTCGCAGGATGAAAACAGGTCTTAATATATGTAGAAAATCATTGTATAGAAATTGCTTGCAAGATGGGAAAATGTCAAATCCGCGTTTCTCAATTAACCAGGGAAATTCTATGAAAAATGAAACGTGTAATGCATACGCGCACGAGTGAGCGAGAATTCTTAATTGGAATGTATCGAACGGAGTTTTTAATTAACTTCACGAGAAATGAAATGTGCACGTAGTAGTTGAAAAAAAAGTGGCGAATTGCGTTTGAACGTTGCGAAATGCTTCACGCGCCTTGACGGAGGTTTATCAAAATTTTTTCGGGTTGACAGTGAGCAGGGCGTATACTCCGGCTGTCGGCATATCGACATCAACAGGTCCTTTCTGGGTGTGGCCAGTCGAAACGCGAGGCAAGGGTCGAAGGCCAAAGTCAGGCGTGTTCACGCTTTGAAGCGGCGTTGACCGACTTTACGCCACGTTTCACCGGAGCCGACAGGCCTCCACGCAAAGAGGAAGAGAGCGACCGTTTCCCTATTAGTTTCATTACTCCGCGTTTCGCGCGAATTCCCGCTGCGGCTACACCTTTCAACCCTTTCTGCAGACACTTTGTATCCTTCGAACGGGGCGATATGTTTAGTACCGCTTTGATAACACTTCTTAATATTGAGCGAGTTACGCGTGTGCAATTAGTTTGCATGACACTTTCGCGAGACGAAAATGGAGTTGAACCATTAAGCTTGTGTGACAAATGAAAGCAGTAACGGAATGGTACATGTTAATCATGGACTATTGTCAATTTTATCAATTTTTCATGCCTAATATAAAATTTTTTATCGAACTCTTATGTTTAACGATGAAATCTTGATTTGTATTTTAAAATATAAATGCAGTAATTATAGAATTTTGTAACTTTGGATAAGTGCTAATAAATATATTTAAAAAAAATGTTTTTCAATCGGAGTGTTAGAACCATTCCTTAAATTTATTCGCTTAAAGTATTGGCCAAATCTTTCTTCGCATTCAGTGCACAGAAATCTCACGACTCATACGAGGTAAAGTAAAATCAACGAAAGAAAGAATCGCGGGAGATAAAAAGAAACACGAGGGTACACCTACTCACGTTTTTTCGTTGTGTGTTTGTCGATTAATTAAAGGTCCTGTTAATTGGTTGAAACAGTAGCCGTTTCCTGCCGCGATGCGAAAAGAGTAGCAAAAAGCGTTGCGAAGAAAAAAGGGGAGAAACGAGGTCTCCTCTCTGAAGCAGAGCGCTTGATATTTGCATTCAACGGAGCACGAACGACGCCGTTTTCTAGCCACCCTTTGGCAATTCGCGTCACGCTGAGAAGGTTAAATCCCTTGCTGGAGGAGGAGAGCGCGCGCGCACGGCCCGCGACCGCCACGAAGACGCCAAATATTAGCGAACAGAGCAACACGCGCCCGAGTAAATTACCGATGCGACGACTGCGGCCTGTACCCTCGGGGTTCCGCTCTATTTATCCACGGGACCGCTCCTGGCAATATTTATTTCACGCCCCCTTCCCAACCCTTATCTGCGTATACCCTACTTATCATTTCTCCGGCCCGATTTATCTTCGGGCTTCCAATTTAACGTTGCTCACGGCCACTGGGAAATTTAACCCTCTTCTCTCTGCTTTTATCGCTCTTCTAATAACAGCTTTCTCTTTTACTTGCCCCTCAGTATTTGCTCGGCTGTTGTATGAATTGGCCGTAAAAGAAATGTTGTAACGAAATTGAATACTGTACTGAAACAATTAAGGTGGTGGTCCCATTAAAAATCTCGAGTCAAATGAATCAAGCATACTGAGAGTTTCCAACATCTCAGTTTAATATACATTACTACAGTTCGCGAGTAAATTAAAGTAGTTATATAGAGTGGCCCGCGTAGCTTGTTCAATAACTTCTAAAATATGTATTGTATAAAAAACGTACTACATGTAGAATAGTAGTACGGTTTGGAGGGATGCATTATGTAATATGTAACGCATATTCGAGAACCATACGATACGCTTGTTGCAGAAGCAATTCAGAGCGCAGTTTTATCGTTGATTGATAGATCATATCAGTGTATTAACGTGAACAGACACTATTTTTAACATTTACGATATTGAATGAGTCTTTGCTGATATTGAATCTTACTAGTGTTTTACTACTTTTCTAAAAAAGTATTTTCATGCTTATTTTAGAAGTTATTGAGGATACGCAAGTTCTATAGTCTAATAACTTTTAATTAACGTAGCTCCTCGTACAATCCAGCAATTACGTTTTTATTTTTTAATGAAATAAATGATTCTCAGTAACATGATTCTTTTAATCAATATTATATGTATATTATTTATTGTTGACGTACTATTCAAAAAAATACTTGTATTATTGAGAATCTACTCTGTTCCATTACTTTTACAGTACTCTGCTAACTCTGTACACACAGAAGTTTTATTATTAGGTATAAAAAGAATGAAGGAGAGACACGTTACGTACCGTCTGACAGAAGAAATAGTACGTTTGCAATGAGAAATGGTGAGAGAAGTTTAGAGTAAAGAAACATGAAACTTTGGTATGGCTGGTAGCGACAAGTTGAAAGGAGTTCCAGCCGCACGGGCGAGTGGAACAGCGAGAATCGAAGTGACAGAAACTTGCATACACGGGTTACTGGCACGCACAACCGGAGAAGGAAAACGTGCGGATGTAAACCGTGGTCGTATAACTCGAATTAGTTTGTCCGGGACAGCAAATTATCTTCCAATGCGAGCACTCGCAGTCGTACTGGCCGGACATTAAATTATTACACTTATTACGCGGCAACGCATTAACGCGCCACATGCTACCACTATCATAATTCCAGCCGACGTGTCCACGCGTAGAAATCGTTGTCCGGCTTAATGACCCGCCGTCCGCTTATCATTTGTCATATAAAATATTGCGATTAATATCTACCGGTCGTGTTATCAGTCGCCTTTTTATCGATTACACGGTGTGACTCATTCTAACATTTGCGGAAATCGAGATACCGGCAGTTAACAAGGTATTTCAATCGCGTGGATATATACAGGGTGTTCAAAAAAATTATTCAATATTTATATGATGTGTAGGGCACACTGTACCGAGTGAAAAAACTTTAGTGAACATTGGTCCAAAGGTCTACCGTTTCTGAGATATAAACGTTTTTGTTCGCTAGTATCATGATCGACTCACTTGCTTCCATCGCATGCGTTTATGTCAGTGCTTATAAATTGCGTTCTGAATGTTCCCATTCAAGTGCCGACAAGTAGATTTCATTGAGATTTAGTCAGTTGTGGATCGGCGATTAGATATCACTTACAAAGTATCGCGAAAATGTCAGCGTATTATTCGAATGAACAAATGGCAGATATGCATTTTATGTATGATCGTGCTGATCGAAGTACCTTAGCTGCACGATGTCTGAAAAATTTCAAAAACTTCAAAAACTTGAAGAATCTTTTATAAATATCGAGAACCCAGTAGTAAGTGAATCATGATACTAGCAGACAAAAATGTTTATATCTCAGAAACGGTTGACCCTTGGACATACGTTTACTAAAGCTTTTTTACTCGGTACACTGTCCCCTGTACACCATATAAATATCGAATACTTTTTTTTGAACATTCTGCATGTAGGGGTCCGGAAACGATTTTATAAATCGCTGTCGCTGAAACAATTTTTTATACGCCGAGCTTCACGGTTCAAATTGGTCCGGCTTTCCAAACGAAAGGGCCAGGCCATGTTTCACGATCGTAAAACGATGTCGATGAGCGAAACGCGCGATCGTCGATCATTATCTCGTTGGCCGAACATCCGGGTCAACGATGCTCAATTACCGGCGCCGCTGTTTTTTTCGAAATTTCGAGGAGCCCGCTTTTAATCGAACTGCCGCGGTGACAAAACCGTTATCGTTTTAACAAGCTTGTCGCTGTAATTGACGCGCATTAAACGGTGTAACGAGCACACCGGGAACACGATAAGATATTATCGAAAATTCCATCGCGCGACCCTAATCGCCTTAACGCCCCTAACGCCGCGCTATATCCATCAGGCTCAGTTCTAGTCGATTTTACAGCACTTTTGTCGAATCGTTAATGCGAACGCCGATGGGGTTTAATTGGATCCGCTTGTGTACCACTTGAAAAATCCCGAGATCCGGCAATTATCGCGTTTAGTAAATCGAGAAAGAATAGAGAGGTAATCGCGGGATTGTCTTGAGAAGTTTCCCTGCTGGCGATCGTAGCAGAACTTTTATCATTACGATTGCCGGGAAGTAAAGTTGATGAAACGGAAGAGGTACGCGCCGGGGTAATATTATTAAACCATTAAATTCCGCGCTCCACTTTGAAGAATATAATTGCGTTTAATACGAATTCTTCATAGGACATGAATTGAAAAAGTACGGGGCGCACGAGCAAAATTTGTGAATCGGTAATTTAATTCCTGGGAATGAAATTGAATCCGCGTCGCGCGTGCGCGTTAATGATTTAAATAAATCATCGCAGGCCCTTTCGGATTCTGTCGCTGAAAATCCGGGGGTTAAATAAGTAAATAAATGAATAAATATTGTCAAGGGGATGTAACAATATCGAGCGCGACGCGGAAACGGTTAGCCCGTGGGAATAATTGAATGAAACAAGCGGCGGGCTGGTGGAAAAAAGGAGAGAGGCGATTTTATTAAACTGTCCGCGTTTCAAATTCATGAAATGACATCGGATTCGCCCTTCCTACCCCACCGTGGCTGCGATGCGAATATAACCCTATAAAATTCTGCAGTTCATTCGTTTCCGCGGAACATCAGTTGAATGATGGATTAAAAATCCCGTCGGGTCTGACTTGTATCCTGAAACGCGTTGACAGACTTATAAAAAAACCGCGGAGTCAAATGAAATTCCATGCTAATGTTCATTTACTGTGTCTTATTAGCGTGATTAAATTCCCGGCTTTTAGTAGAATCCATAAATGTCTCTGCTTCCTTTTCTCTCATTTAAGAACTTTTTAAGCTTTATGGACTAGCTTGAAAAAGCAGTTAACTTTTTTACTCGAAATAATTTAGTGTAAGCTAAATGTCCTAATTCTTGCTCGTGTCCTCATCCCTATTCATTGCTATAGTCTTTTTACAATGTTTGGCTGCTGACGTATTTTTTCAGAGGTATGCCAAAACTGCGGCACTAATTGCTCGTGTATGGGAAAAAACGTAAAACACTTTTCGTACGATAAAGTCACTTATATTACTTTGCAACAACAAAAATTAAAAAATATCAATTGTTTACATAAATTTGTTTTAATTAATTTTGTGAATAAAATTGGTAATGAGCACTTATAATTCAGTCAAATTAACACAAATAATTTCTTATAATTTTTTACACGGGTGGTTTGCTATACAAAGCGCGTGAATTACCTTCTTACAAATAGAACAAATTAGGTTTGAACGTTCAACTTCTCCATCATGTTTACTGCTGCATTCCACGCACCGTCGCAAATTTCGTCCAGGTAGCTTTTCAAGACTAAATATTTCGGTTGGTGTAGATGATGTATATTGTTTATATGCGATGCTTCACTGGACACACAAATGCTAGTGTTCTGGATCAGCGTTATTACGCTCTCCGCAGTCTAGGCATCGAAAATAAAGAGGAGCGCTATCGCGCTCTTCGCATTTTTAGCGTAACGTAAGAATAGCGCGATAGCGCTCGTCAGCAGTCAAACGGTTAATATAATAAATGATTTCATTAAAAAATTCTATTTATATGTTGGTTTCTCTGTTGATCTGATAACGAGATCATGCTTAGTTTGGTAGAGACTGGAATATTTATTTCGTCGTTGCAGAAATTTTAGCTGACAGACAGGAAGGATCTCCTAAAAACTGAGTACTCGATTCATTAAAATCCTCGCTCGATTTAAATAGAATCCACGTCGTGAATCCTCCGGTTGTCCGGTGAAATAGCAGCACGCATCATTATTATCTCGCTTGGAAATCCCTCTGATCATTAATTTCCTTTTCCATTTGCATATCGGGAAGAGGGTTGTTGGTCGAGGAAAAAAGGTGACGGATCGACCGGGATGATGTACGAGGGCGAATAATTACANTTTGCAACAACAAAAATTAAAAAATATCAATTGTTTACATAAATTTGTTTTAATTAATTTTGTGAATAAAATTGGTAATGAGCACTTATAATTCAGTCAAATTAACACAAATAATTTCTTATAATTTTTTACACGGGTGGTTTGCTATACAAAGCGCGTGAATTACCTTCTTACAAATAGAACAAATTAGGTTTGAACGTTCAACTTCTCCATCATGTTTACTGCTGCATTCCACGCACCGTCGCAAATTTCGTCCAGGTAGCTTTTCAAGACTAAATATTTCGGTTGGTGTAGATGATGTATATTGTTTATATGCGATGCTTCACTGGACACACAAATGCTAGTGTTCTGGATCAGCGTTATTACGCTCTCCGCAGTCTAGGCATCGAAAATAAAGAGGAGCGCTATCGCGCTCTTCGCATTTTTAGCGTAACGTAAGAATAGCGCGATAGCGCTCGTCAGCAGTCAAACGGTTAATATAATAAATGATTTCATTAAAAAATTCTATTTATATGTTGGTTTCTCTGTTGATCTGATAACGAGATCATGCTTAGTTTGGTAGAGACTGGAATATTTATTTCGTCGTTGCAGAAATTTTAGCTGACAGACAGGAAGGATCTCCTAAAAACTGAGTACTCGATTCATTAAAATCCTCGCTCGATTTAAATAGAATCCACGTCGTGAATCCTCCGGTTGTCCGGTGAAATAGCAGCACGCATCATTATTATCTCGCTTGGAAATCCCTCTGATCATTAATTTCCTTTTCCATTTGCATATCGGGAAGAGGGTTGTTGGTCGAGGAAAAAAGGTGACGGATCGACCGGGATGATGTACGAGGGCGAATAATTACAACTACATCCGTCACGTTTCGCGTTTACATTGATTTCCCCGAGATCACGGGAGCGCACGAATTTTCCGAGGGGACGAGAAAAAAAAACGTAAAGGTCGAGTTTCCAGAAAACGAGAGGGGACAAACGTCAGCGAAAACGTTCGACGTATGTGATCAGTTCGGCCCTGGTCGAAAATCTTGCCAAGCTTTTTGCTCGACGCGGAGTGATTTATGGCTGTCTTCCACTGGATTTTCCCTCTCCCCAACGAAGCGGATCCACTTCGATAATTATCTCAGCTACGCCGGTAGATATTTCCTCGCGAGTGGTTCCGTCGTTAATTAGTTCCCTAGAAATGGGAACGAAACGGAATTCCTTCGTCCAATCGATTGCTTCACGCGACTACCAGGATTAGCGTTTTTAAATTAGATTCTGATAAGTTATACAGGATCAACTAATAAGATAATATTTACTGATTCTGTTGAAGTTATATAGACTGTAATAAAATACCTGGAGAAAAGTTAAGGTACATAATAAAAAACTATGTTTAATATTTTAAATTCAAGATATCCTAAAGTCTTCTTTTCCATTACTATAATACCTAACAACTGATGAAATAATTTTTATTTCAAGGCTCATACAACCTTAAAAAGCATTATAAAAATTAATTGTCATTTGTGTAAAAAAATGCATGTGTTAGATTGGTGAATATGAAATGTCGGATTTTTAAATGAATATATAAATTATTTCAGACAAGCAGTATTGTTGTATGGTCAACTTCCATTGTGATAGCAAGTTCCCCTGTGGATACAGTTGGACTCGTTGCCACGAGCGCCTTTAGTTTATTTTGTTTTTTTCCAGACATTTTGGGTCTTTCGCGCGATTTACTTTGTATTGAAAAATCACCAGACTAAAATTTTTGAAATCAACGTTGCACTTCTCGATCGTTATTTTCCACAAACGCCTGGTTTATATTATATTACGTACAGCTTTTGCAGCATTATGATCACGTTTATACTCGTATAAAAAAATTACACGCAGCGTTCGCAACGGTATACAAGTCAAAATAAATAACAAAAGAAAACGCTCTTGACAAAATCTTCTTTGTTGAAATGCGATCCTGGCAATGGACAGTACAACTATAAACGAGCTTATGCCGAAAGCAAAAGTATAACGAAAACACGAAGACAACCGTTTACACGTAAAGAAAAACCGACATTTCATACGCATCAACCTAATACATAATGAACTTCATCGAAATTCGTAAAACATTTCTTAATAAAATAAAATAATATGCTTATAAAAAATGTTTGGTGGTAGGAATTCTCCGTGGGGACTTCGAATTATTTAAGCAGCGTATTAATACTGGACGAAAGTGCTTTACAGCCAGAAAAAAATAGAATGGCTTCTTCAATTTTCAACAGGCCTCAATCATCTGCTCAGAGCAGAGCTCTCCTCTTGAACTTTCACGGAATAAAGTATTTCGTACTTCAAGAGAGGTCCCCTCTTTGTTCGTAACTGATAAGCATTTAAAAAGGACCAATGGTTTTGTCATGTTGTAGAGTCGTGGAGAGCAGGGAAAAAGGGTCTGAGACGAATCGATTCTTGGGGAGAAAGTCGATTTTCATTGACATGATAATTCAATGACAACTTCCAGCCTTTCGGAACTTCATTAACACATTTGCGACCGGCAAATTGTTTTCGTTTCTAATACTGAGTACCGGCAAAAATAACGAAATTCTGAAACTGTTTGCCGCATACTTGTATCGTTAAAACAAGGATAAAAATGATAAAATTTGTTTTGGAATATGAATGTTGCAATTATGTGTTGTTTAAGATCAAAAGATTTTTATAATTTGTATACATGCTTTATAGGCAGACGATAGACGATTTAAAATGACGTGAATTCACGTCAGCAGTCGCGAATGTGTTAATAGTGGAAACCAACAAAAATGTTGGAGATTATTTTCGAAAATTGACATTTAAGGAAAACGCAATTACGAGGCCTGCGACTGGGCGTGATCGTTATCAGCGAAGAGTTATCCCGCACGGTATAAGCCTGAAAGTGGGTTTATCACCAATTATTTGGAACATCCGTATGATAGCCGGCGAAAAACAGTTTGTTTCGAGAATCGGTTGGCGTGGCCGTTTTATAGTCTGTCGTAAAAACGTAGCGAGGCCCGTCACCTAATTCGTAAATAATATCACGAGGAAATTATACGTGCGGTATAAAACGCGCCTTGGCCTAGAAACGTTCAAATATTTTAAAAGGCAAAACTGCATTTCTTTTAAAAATAAACCACGTTCAAAAATAAAGCGAACGGTCTTAAATTCCGTTTATAAATGTTTCATTTCGTTGCGACTATGAAAATTATATCTGGGAGAGTATAGACGGAGAATCGCGAGAGATACTTAAGGACACTAATGGGAATCTCGTTGAAATCCGCGTGCTTTCAAAACGGTTCGACTTCTCGTAACTCGGCAAGAGGCGAAGACTTCAGCAGATTGAACGGTCGAGTACATTTCAGTGATCCGAGTACTTTAATTTCATTCGTTGGCGTTGCATCGGGAAATTTCTCGAGCATCATGTATCTCGAGATTCAAATCAACTTTCGAACTTGAACAACTTTCCCGGAAGCTCTTTCCCAGATTTAAAGCAAATCCGGGGCCAATATCCAAGGTAAACGTGCTTTGTTTCACCCATTTCCCAGGAAACCTCGCAACTTTCCCTTCAGCTTTTCGCCTAAGTTCCTATTCTGATCTCCATCTGAACTTCGAGCTGTTAGAAAATTATTCGGTCACCGGTGTCAAAAGGCTTGAATAGAATCCTATTCTTCTTATCATATCGGGAGGCAACAATATTGCACGCCGTTCCAGCGTCCAGCGAACTGCGCAGCTGGGAAATAAATGGGATTCGTGTGTTTTGTTTGGTTCCTTGGATAGTAGGTCTTGTAAATCAGAGCAACCGTGATATATCTCATTCCCAAAATATATATCTATTGCTTATCGGAAAAACGCGCACGATAGCTTCGGCGGTGGACAGAGAAAATCTATCGGATCGCCGTTTCATCGATACCCGCCTTTGTATTCGCTTCCGACGCAAGTTTGCCGCGACGCGACAGAGAAATTGGAAAAACTTCGACGATTGAATTTAAAGAAGAGAGAATCACGAATGGCTGAAGAGAGAGAGAGAGAGAGAGCTAAACTTCCAGGAAGTCCTAACGCGGCGTTAAAAAGCAGAAGCACGTGTCATTGACAGAGTGTCTTGCGCTTAACGCAAGGTGAACCTGATCGTGATCGGCCACTTACTGTTATGCCCCGTTTTTTGTTTCTTAACTCTTTTATCCAGATATAAAAATCAATTTTGTTTAAATAGAACGCCCAAAATTAGTTTGGAATTTTAAAAAGCATTAAATTCTGAGTAAAAAAAAATATATATATCAATCAATCATATATCAGTGAAAATGAATAATTTATTTTAATAATATGAAAATGATAAGATAATAATTTGTTGAAATACTTTCATATCCGTATTTCATAATTATCTTTGATCGTTGCCTTCAGAGAAGCTGAAATGGTCACTATTTTTACGTGATCGTTCCAATTAAATGCACGATTGCTACCGAGCATTCCTCGCTCGACAATTATAAATGTAACCTACCTGAAACAATCGCGATGTCAAATTAACGAACATTCGCTCGCTGGTATAAAACCGTGCGTTCATTTCTGATGGAAAATCGAGCGGTTTTTACACTGGCGTTCCTCATGTGATTGTTGTTAAATGCTATCCAGCGTTCTCGGTTATTGAACTTCTTTCGAATTTTCCATCAGCGAACCATTTGCCGATCGTTATACTATAAGCTTCGGTTTGCCAAATGTCGTTCACAATGCATTGTTAAAAAATTTATGCACATGATTTATTTTCTGTTATATTATATCTGCTCTTTATATAAAGCATTTAATAATAAAATAAATTCTATTTCCCAATCTTCTAACAATGCATTGTGATTATACGGGATGTCCAAAAAAAAAGCATTCAATATTTATATGGTATATAGGGCACACTGTACTGAGTAAAAAAGCTTTAGTAAACATAGGTTGAAAGATCAACCGTTTCTGAGATATAAACATTTTTGTTTGCTAGTATCCTGATTGCTTTACTACTGGGTTTTCGATATATTTTTTTTTTATAATTTAAAAAAGGTTACGTGCAGAATGATATTCATACTATTGTTTTTAAAGGCTAGACGGAATTCCTACCTAAATTGCATTGATATCCTAACTGCTTTATTGTGTCCAATTATTGTCACGTTTAGACGTTAAGAAATAACGGACGGGGCAGAAAGTTCGTAAAAATAAAAATAACTTGACACGCGTCATCGAACGGGATGATGCGATACGCGGAGCGGAGCCGCTCCGAGGAGAACCGGACGGTTCATTTCGCAGGCAATATTCCGCATGAAATGAAACCGACTGCGTCCACGACCATGTCATTCCAGTTTATGCTTCCCGAAGCAATTAACGTCAAAGAGTCGAGGCCTGGGAATCAACCGATCGACCGTGAAACAAAGAAAAAGTCGTGACACGCGATTGTGGTGCCGTAGGGGAAACCGAAATTAAAATCGCTCTTTGATGTCATAATTGAGATGCATAATTTCATTAAACATTGTGCACCTCTATGCAAAACAAGCCTTTCGCGATTTCAGTCTGTGACACGTGAAATGCAAATTGAGATTTATCTTATCGCCCAAAAATAATGCACGCGTACACTGCCGATCAGAAATAGTTGTTAGCGGTACGTAATTGGAATATTTATATTTAAACGATGTTTACTGTTTTTTGTACATATTAATATGTAATATGATGATGGTAGTTCTAACAGCCCCAAATCGAGTAAATTATTATGATTTATTTAAGTGACCTCTTCACGCTCCATTCTAGTTTCGCTATTTTTTTTTTTTATATAAATAAATCAGCTCAAACGTGATTATTCAAAATCTGAACAGGGAAGAGTAATCGATGCGAGAGTTATAGCGAACGTTATCTAAAAGCGTATTATATCAGGGATATGACTAATGACTGTTTTGTTCCTCCGAGCTGGCCTCGAAAGAACCGGAATTCACTGTCAGCTGCAGCTTCGTACAGAAACTCACTCCGCGAACGGAGAAAGATTTGCCTTGAATGAATGACTGCCGTTAAAATAATACCAGATAAAAAGCTTTAAATAATGGATCGGGGAAAGTTAGCGTGCAGATTTCGAAAAATTATGACACCTCCGCCGCGGCGACTGAACAAACGACACAAATAAAACTTCCTGACTGCAATTAATTCTGCTTGAAAATTTTAACCGGACGGAGTACAATTTGAAATGGCCTTTGACTTCAATCATAGCACCAATCAGATTTAAAAGCGTTCGTTGCAGTTTTATTTGAGGATGCACGGACCGCCGATACAGGTGGTGACTCCGAGGACGTGCATTTTCGTGGAAGGAAAGGGAGAAATCGAGTTACCTCGCTATTTCGCCGTTCTGTTTCAAATTGTCCTCGTGAATTTACATTTCACTCCAGCTTGCACATCCTATTTTTCCTTCCCTCGACGTCGCTTATTTAAATTGTCCACCGTAAAATCCATCATATAAAGAACGGGCGACGTCGATGGCAAATTGCGTGCATCCGACGTATTTGTCCGACTGATCAAAGAATTCAATATACCACCTTTGACTCTTGACTTACGACCAATTCGCCGGGGCTCAGGGAGGAGAGTGAAACGCGTAAAAGCGAACTGTTTTGCGCGGAAGCGGATAACGGATATCATGACTTAATATCCATGTTGGAAAAGGTCAAGCCACTCGACGATCCCGTGTACCTTAATGTGCACTTCATTTATGCTTCGATGAGGGTAATACGCTCGGATGTGTTTCTAACGAGGTCGGAGATCGACCGAGGTCTGAAATCCGCTCGAACTGGTAACAATGTCGATTATCGATCACGATACGACGTCCAAAACTGCCAGTACTCCGAAGGGACTTCCTTTCGAGTTCCCTGAAGTGTGTTTTCTGGATCGCTGTTACGTGACTACGCGCGAGCCGGAAAAACGGATACGTGAACGAAGAAAAATAGAAAATATGGGGGTAACAGCGTTGCGTGTGTAATAAGGTTTATGTCCTTCTATTATCCTTGTTCCGCGTCGCTGAACTCACCAATCGCTTTAAAAGATTAACCGTTTACTTGGATCGATAGGTTGCGACGAAGTCGGGTACCGATAGGAGGGTAAAAGCTGGAAACGAAATACTGGCAAATATTTTGCTACATTCCCGGCTTGGAGTAACAGCACAAATATTACACAATAGCTTCCCTTATTTCCAGATAATAAAAGTCGCGAGGACCGTTACTATTAGAGAGCGGATCAAAAGACTCGACAATTTGAAATCAACTACCGCGTGAATCGACTTAGAGTACTTCTAAGTATTTTAAAAAGGCTGAAAGCTCTTCCATGCATATGAAATATTAATAAAAGAAATTATACGTCGAGTTATGAAAGCTGATATTTCAACTGTAAAGTCTGCAGGTAAATCGATCCTGATAACGAAATATAAGGAATCAAGAAAACGATTTGAATAAAACAATTCGTAGTTATAAATAATTTCCATGACTAATAATTCTTTACATATTTAAAGCACGTCTCATGCAAGAATGCGTTTTGCAGTAATTTTCAAGATTTATGAAGAGAATTGTACGTGGGACAAGTGCTATAATTAAAGCTACTCGGAAACGGACGAGCGAATACCTTTTGAGTTGCTCTCCAGTTGCTTCCTTTAACGGAACTCGAAGATTCAGCACTGCGTACTATACCTATGTAGAGCACTATCATACAGGTACGGTAGAGACGGACATCCCTCGCAGGAGCTTGCAACCCTTCCGCCGGAAACCGTGCGAGCTCTGTCATTATCGAAATCGACGCTGTTCTACGACTCACCCCATGGGAAGAAAAATTCGCAGCTTGTTCCTTTTCTGAGCTCAAACACCAGGTGATCCTCTATGGGGCGCCTTTAACCTCAAATACGAAAAGCAAACTTCCTGAATCGCTGTATCCACTCGCGAATGTCCCCGTAGGGTGGAGAGCGTGAACGTAGAAAGTTCGAGCGTCGAAAGTTGCACACTAAAAATTTCCTTCAGTTCCTTTCGCTTCCACGTAGGGGAACTTGAAGTTCCCTCGAACTCTCGTATAGTACTCACGCGACGTGAATTTTAAAATTCAATGGCGATTCGATTTTCAGGATTAAAATCGTGTCCCGAGGCTGATCAATTATTATTTCATTATTGACTTCTGCCCGATACGAAACATTTATACCGGTCAGTTAAATAAATGCATTTCAGATCGAAATTTTCTTTATAAATCCATCAAATTATTTGTTCTCATGCGTCACGTGATTTTCCGCGAGCCCAATGTTTTTATGAATACATAAAATCGGTTTATGAAACTCCGCCGGAATTATTCATCGACCTTTTCGCAGTGTGATCAGGAAATGAAAAACGGTCGATTCAGCGACTTTTGACTAGACATTTCCGATGACGGGGACGATGGAAAAAGTTTTCTCGTATGGGGAGAGTACGAGGTGCATCGCTGGGGGGAAAACAAGCGACGCGGCGGTCGTTTCCGATGATACATCGATGGCTCTCGAAGTTGCGCTTAACGACTTCGGTGAACTAGTTCCCGGAAGGATCACGAGCTCTTGTTCTATTCGCGGCTCGGTGGGACGACGTGCGTGCACAAAAATATCCGGCTCGCTCGGATCATCGGTCTTGCGTAACCTCGACTTCAAATGCATTCTTCCCCCGGTTCTTGACTTTTGGAATGCAATAAAAGTCAAAGTTGAACAATGGGGAAAGGGTCCTTCGATAACGGAGATAGGCAGTGTTTCACTGAGCGTGGGATTCCTCTCCTTTATTTAAGCGAAGAGGGGACTTAACAATGTTTTTCATTATACCAAGCTCGGATTAAGTTGAGCCTCAAAGAACGCGCAAGCGGATTGGGATTAATGAAGTTTGCGAAATTAATGAGCTCGCTGCTTGGACGTCGTGCACTGAAAAAATGTATGACACCTGGGTATCAGTTTCTGAATAAATAACAGCGTTCCCAGAAATTGAAAATCAACGGTCGTACTTTGATTCGGCTCACGTGAAAACGATTACATTTCCATTCCATTCGAGTCACGAACCAGTTCTCCTCAATTATATTCTATTACAACGCCCCGCCGGTCTTATCGTCGACTTTTCTTTATTTAAAAATCCGTTTTGCACGGACGCGTTTGCGAATAACGCGGAGCAAAAGGAAAAAGCGTTCGCCGTCTAATCGAGTTTGTAAAGTTCGACGCCGCGGTTAGGAATTCCTCGAGGCTCGTTTTAGCCGCCACGAAAGATATTCCCCATTGAAGCACCGTTGATATTTTTTAATATTCATCTGCCCGATATTTTCGTGGCTTCGAAACGGCACACGGTCTTCACCCGTCCCTAATGACATTTCGATCCCCCTTTCAAGTATTTCGCATACTCTTCATTCTATTCTGTATGGGAAGCCTGCATAAATTAGAATTTAAGAATATTAAATACTTCGAGTATAATAATTTCCATAAAACGTATAAAATAATTTTAATTTATTTATATAATTTATTCTTATGCAAAGAGTAAACATATATTTGTTCCTTAGTAAAAATTTAAAAAACCAATGAAATATTTACCTCGAAATTTAGACCGTAGCATTATTGCGCATTTAACAGCATTACGAAGGATAATTAGCTTTACTTCCACTACACGATATCATAGAAAATTGAATAAACATTTTGTACGTAACAGATGCTGGGCTCGAAAAAATCAAAGCAAAAGAATTGTTATTATAGGATATTCGAAATAATGTATATGACTGTATCTAACTGGGACACTCTGTGTATTGTTCGAAACTTCGAAACTTGAACTTAATTTCATGAATTCAGATGCTAATGATGGAATTTAAATTATAGAGTTTCAAGAACCGAAGCAAGTAAGCTCAGAAACCCAGTCACATTTGTAGTAATCGTATGACGTTACGGATGGAAAACATCTGCTCGGATCTAGAATTATCGGACATCGAAATCCTTTAATACTCTTATCGAAAATCGTAATAATAGGAAAGCGAATGAAAAACCAGTTATACCGAATCTAAAATTCTCTGAAAAAACCCCAGCTGTAACGATCTCAGGGTACGAATTGTGTGTAGGGCAGGGGTTTGAAACCCGCGAGCTGGAAGCTTCTTTTATTAACGTTTCAATCCGTCGAGGAAAGCTTCATGCAGATTTAAATCGTTTTTGATACGAAAAACTGAATAATAAATTTGGCGGCAACTATGCGAGGTCACGGAGGCAGCGGAGATTGATCCTTAATTAGCCTGGCGCATGGTTAATAGAGCAGAAGCTAAAACTGAAATATCCAACGAATCGTTCGAATTAATTAAACGCGTGGCACTAATAACGATCGGCCAGATTAAATTGAATGAGATTCAGCGTAGATGATTAATTAACAAAAATTTCAATCGATGTTAAATCGCCGAGCGGGATACCGTCCGTTAGTAAAATCGCGGTTCCTCGAGTAATAATTCTAAGAAGATTATACAACGGGCCGCGTCTGTAATTACAATAGCATTAAACACTGTCGTTCCGCGGTTGATTATTACCGTGAATCGACGCGGGGGCACAAAGGACTCGAACAACCGCGAACCTCCGGATTCAGTCAAAGGGCCGCTTTGTCGGTTAACAGAGCACGGTATCACCGTCGATTCTACCCGTTATCGCTGGCGTCGTTTCCGGTATATCAGAGTAGCCGAGTCATCCTCGCCGATTAATCATCCTATTATACACCGACACGCCAGCCTGACAGCCTCCCCGACCCAGATAATTACGAAGTCAATAAAAAGCCTGCTATCTCGCGCAAGAACGGCTCCAGATACGCGCGAACGTTCTAGAACAGATTCGGATAAAAAACTTTTTAAATGGAAAGTACATATAGTTCTTTTTTTAAAATGTTCAAACGCTCCAAGTTCGCATTTATTTTAGAATTCGGTGAAAATACTTTTCGTAAAATGTCAAACAACGGAGATTGATACATCAAACGTTTGGAAGCGCCGAACGTTTCGGAACGGTCAGATAAAAAATATTTTAAATGAAACGTATCGTTTATCCGGAAATGTTTAAAATTCTGAAGCACGGATTTAGTTAGCGATTTGAGGAAAAGATTTCTCATAAATTATTGAACAATGTCGATTGATTTATCGAACGTTTAGAGGCGCAGAGCGTCGATACGCGATTGTAAATTATCAGGGTTTATCCAAAGCGTTTTTTATATTTGAAGCAGTCGGGTGCGACAATGGACCGGGCACAATGATTTTGATGATTAATTCGCGAGTTCAAATAGAGGAAGCAAACAATGGTACGATTCTGTTTGATATCGGCGATCGCGCTTTGTAGCGGCAGCGACACAGTCGATGAAAAATGAAACAGACCTGAAATGGTCACAGTGGTCAGAATTGGAATATACGCCGACCGCTAAAGCGCGGTTGAAGAGGAGGAGGATAAATCCAACGAGACACCTAAGCTAGGTTTAGCCCGGCTTCAACATGCCTAGATTTTCTGTGATCCAAACATGACGATGTTTGATTAAATGTGATCAAAGGAACCACGGTACTATCATCATTTACCGACGTACGTAATACTCCCTTTCATTCCGTAGGCATTGTACAACCGAACAGAATGTTGTATGAGCATGAATAAACAAATGAAAGTTGGTAATATTTTAACGAATATTGGTTCGATAAATATTAAACTTGTTCATTCCTTTTAGCATCTTGTCTTTTGTTCTGACAGAAAATAAAAGAATTTATTCTTTACTGAAGTGCCTATTTGCAAATTACATTTGTAGACTTTTCTCTCTAAGCGCTAAGACTCTTAACCTGCTTGCTGAACTCATTCTGGAGCAAGCTACATAAAATTGTTCGTGTGAGAAGAAAAATAATTCGTAAAAATACCATTTCATTTCCTTAAAGGTAAAATTTCATAACATTTTTTAATACTTTTATAAAATAACATTTTGAATCAGAAGCAGTTTGTCATGAGCTTCAAGAAATATTACAAAACAATAAATAGTCATTTTACCACGTTTCTAGATTTACCGTTTGAATTTCGAAACATCCTTTCTTAGTGACCATCGTAATAGCAAAGTATTCTTAAAGTGTGAAGTAGATATAATAGGTGATACTAAGCTCATTTATTATTTCATATTTCGTACCAATGATATGGTATGAAACCTACAAGCAGCGCATTACGATATTGGATTAACAAATGCAATCACCAACGTCAATCCACCGATATCCGAAATGGATAACAGTATTTAAATAAATGTATTATACGGATTACATTTAATTTATTAGAATCTCTCAACTGAAGCGGCCTATAAAGGTTACTAATTAGCAAGATTTATTAAATTCTCGGAAGTGCTACAAGCTTTATGACGGTAGGTGCGATTTCCAAGAAGTTTCAAATACGAGATACGCAAATGCACTTGACGAACAATGAATGTACTTCATTAATGAACTGCCGATCAAAAGTTTTATTTCCAGCGCTCGTAGAAGGCAACTGACAATCGGAACAAGGCGGAAACTTGGGTGCAAAGGGGAAATTCCCGACATCGTCGTCGCAGACGTATTGATTCGCAGCAAGATTTATTTCCGACGCGGCGTCCTCGACTTTACAATGCCTGATGATTAGCCGGAGTTTTGTTCGTTAGGCGACACCTTTTCCCGATTTAATTACACAACGTCCTTTCTTAATTACAATTTCTTAATTATGCTAAACGTGACGCGTTTCAATAACCCCATTTTAAAGTCATCAGACCAACTTAATTGTTAACACATTCGCGATCGGCAATTTAATACTGAGTACCGGCAAAAATAATGAAATTCTGAAACTGGTTGCCGCAAATATCGTTAAAACAAGGATAAAAATGATCAAATTTGTTTTGAAATATGAATGTGGCAATTATGTGTTGTTTAAGATCAAAAGATTTTTATAATTTGTATACTTGCTTTAGAAATAAAATGTAAAATGACGTGAATTCACGTCAGCGGTCGCGAATGTGTTAAGTTTATAAGGGTACGATATACAAAGGCAACAAAATATATCACATGATATACATACTATTTTTTTGCAGTCGAAGAAATTTTCTGCAAATGTTTACTAGACTTCCCTATTTATTTTATATTGTTATAATTATTATATATTATACGAAACTACTGTTAATTTTTATATTTGACAATTTTTAAACTTATATGAATTTTATATTAATTAAATTCAATTAATTATGTACATTTGATTTTGTAAAACAAATGGCGATCATGAGTCACCTATCGAGCGTGAACAGTTAATATCTCTAAAGAATAGAATGATCTATCTGGATTTAATTATCTGAACTGACATTGCAAATTTTTGGTTCTACAGAAAATCAGCAGTACCTAGAGCAATATTCTGATAATCGAATATCCCGCGGAATAGCTTGCAAAATAGGTAAACGTTAACAGAGAGCGGGCAGCGAGCTCCGGGCAAAAATAATTGCGCAATTTGCAAGCAATCTACATAACGTACTCGCGTATCCGTAAAATTATTCATCCATGATTCGTTTGGTCGCATTCATCGATCGACTGTACCCGGGAGCGAACGCGTGTGCGTGGAGTTGCCGAACGATTAAACTGATTCGTGGAAAGTTTCATTGAACAGGGTCGCGCGTGGTTACGAGGCAAGGGTGACGGAAAGATTTAGAAGGTTCTCGAGACCTATCCATTGTGCCGGTTTATCAAAAGCAAGTCGTTGCGGCAAGATGTACGGAACGATTCGAGATACTCGAGGAATCTTGGGAACGGGATTGTAATCTACGAGACAATGACGGGAAGCTCGTGCACGAGAACCGTCCACTTTATACCCTCTTTATTCCCTCGATTTTCAATCAAATTCGATCAACGAGACGTCTCTACACGAAAATCGATTGGTACCGTTGTCTAACCTTCGAAGCAGCGTTTTATCCGTTTATTCTGCTCTTTGATATACGTCCATATTCATTAACACTAGAAAGACTGAAACTTGCTAGTGTGTACCTATATTGCCCAAAAGCAGTCGAAATGACTTCATGATGAAAGGATAATTAATGTGTGAAGAAATTTACTTAAAATTAATTTTTAATATTTTCTTATATTATTTACAGTTATAAAACAGGTTATTAGTAAATACTAACAAAAAACAGAATTTCTAAAAAATTGTATCATTAAATACATAATTTTTTTCTAAGTAAAACTAAAAGGCAGTCAAAATGACTTTCCTCGGGCAATTTAGTGTTAAACATGATAATTATGAATAATTATGTATTATTAATTGTATAGGGTGCTTCAGCTAAAAGCAAACACCTGAATACCTATTATAATATCTAAGTATCTAATAACTAATATCTATTTTTTATGTTATGAAAAGAAGAGCGGGAGCGAGGAATATCTTGTTAAAAAAACGTAGCTTCGTTGATCCGAAATCTTCCTCTCTAAATCATAACTTTAATCCTGATCAGACAGGGCAAGTGATATTTCAACGAAAAATTAATTTCTCTACAGGAATTCTACATTCATTTTTCGGAACTCATCACTCATGTCACTACGTTACGCTTTTGACATGCGTGAATATTTATCCGGTGCTCGTAAATCGTGTTTCGGCGTCTCTATGCGAGAACACAAATGCAACAGCGTCCGCATCGGAACAACAAAAACCCGACTATCACGGTGCGCCAACCGTTGTAGGATCATACGAATCCCCCTTGCTGAATACCCTTGAACAATCCTACGCCAGCGATTTTTCATGCTACAATGCACGTATAGCAACGATTGTTGCCTTTTTACCCCTTCACGCTCTTCACCCTCGATATTTCCGCGAGCGAGCGATACAGATTTCCGGGTCCAGACGTTTTTCAGCCAGGGCCGAGCTTATCTCTCTGTCTCTCTCTCTCTCTCGCACTCTGATCGCGCGGCATTTCCAATTTCGATGTTTAAACACACGGGTATCGCGTCTCGACCGGTTATCGTTATGCAATTGTTATTTCAGAAGCTTTGGAAACAAACATGACCGATTTTCCTGTTTTCCCATTGTACACTTCGCGTTTCTCGGATGGACTAAAAATAATCTAATGTGCAATAAGATAAAATTGCTTTCCTACGATTACATAAATAAGATACTGCATCTAATGGAAAATAATACAAATGGCTTCTGCAGTTGCCAGAAGATAAAACGGAAATTCGGTTGGCCATTTAATTATATGTATAATACTAGCATCCTCCGTCGAGACCGCAGAGTCGAGATAAAATTGCCATCTCATGCTGACAAATAAATAAAAGATAGTCCGATAGTAACAGCATAAATATATTTTACAGTTGTGAAAGCAAAATGCAAATTTTGATAGCTGTTTAACTATACAATGTTAGCATCCTGCTCGCTGCTTCGCTTGCGCTAATTACGTGTATACATATTAAATTCAAAGTGTATGAAATAGAAATAGGAACAAAAAGCAAAGGAACAAAAAGCAAGTCACGGAGCTTGCAAGACATGAAGGATTTGCTAAATGTTACACTTTGCATATTTCACCCTCTTATGGAATGATTGAGGAAAAATACTGAAGTCGATTTTCAAATATTTCAATGGATAACCTTCGTGAACCAAAGGTATAATTCATCAAGCTTGAAGTATATTGAAAAATAAAATGAATTATGAACGGGAATGAATATTAAGTAAAAATACGGAAAGGTAAAAATCTATTTTAAATCTCTTCTGCAACCGAGCAATTATTCATAATAATGTCGATTGCTTCGAAAATGCATTTCACGGAAGTTACCGCCCTTTCGTCATTAATTTTTATGAAGCTTTTGGTAACGGACAAACGAACGTTTTCTCCTCATATAATCGTAAGATTTCTGCTAAGACAACGGCAGATAGGGATCGGATATATCTGCAAATAGCGAAAGAGCATGCTTCCCGGCCACCGGATTTCGATTTTTCACTCGGAAATCCTGTTCGTGTTTCGATTCGCATCGTTATCGCTCCGCGACGTAACGGCCAAGTAAGTAAAGTCTCATGAAAATTTCACTGGAGGTTTTCCCCGGCGAAACGAACACGGGAGTCGGAACGAGAATGCCGGAGAGCACGCGATGCACGCCTTTAAGGCGTTGCATTTCGAACGAGCGCCTTTTTTTTCTTACCTCTTCCCGGGAACAGTACTTGAGAGAATGCTTTCGAGTGTACAGTTGTACCTTTGAAAAATTTCTTACTCGTTGAATGTTCCCTTCAGACGGGCGCGTCCTCTTTGTTAAAATTTAATAGAAGCGCGCGAACTCAGCGCGGAAAGGGGCCAGACTCTTGCGAAATATCTGAATCGATTTATCTGTTACTGAACTATAAAAGAATTTCGAATTGGAATGGAAATTTCATTATCTGATCGCAATCTACTTTAAAATCAACCGTTCCTCCCAATCCATTCTTTAAGACAATGATTTGATTTGATATATGTATGTACCATTTAGTTAGAAACTTAATTGCGTACCATTTAGTTGCAAATCAATTTTTTCAAAACGTGAGATATCACGTAATTTGTAATTAATTTAGTGTGAAGTCAGTAATCTTTAATTCTCTCGAGACAACGAAAATTCGCACTATTTTTAAAATGGACAGTCCATACGGTTAGTACAAGAAACTGATTTACAGATTATTCGCAGAGATTTCTCGTGAATCTGGAAAACACGTTTCCTATCATCTTTTCGGCATTGTACAGGGAGAATCGTGTCGCGTTTCGAGAAGTTGTTTCACCCCGACAAATCGTCCCTCGACCGAGATTCGTCGTTTCGTCGCGTGTTTACGACGACCCTAAGCTGTCGCGCATAAATTCCGCCGGGAAAGAGCACTCTGCTCTCGGCAGCAGCCGCCGATGAGAAATCTCGAATCGATTCGATACGCAACTCGCATGGAACGCTGGCAAAATGGCGATAAGGATTTTTATTTATGCGCGTTGCATCAAGGGCCATCAGTTTTATTTGAGTTGGTTGAGGCTCTTAACGTCAGTGCGACGCGTAAGGACGAGCTAATCACGAGTCTCAGCTTTTTCAATTAAGATACCCTTGGATATCAAAGCTTAAGGAGGGGGTATGGTAATTTATGGTAATTTTTCTTGTGACTGGTTTACCTTTCTTAATGCCAGTATTTACTCGAAAACCGTCTGTAAAAAAAGAAGGGCCAGTCGAGTCTCCCAGGTTTTTAATAGGGACTTCCAACAAAAAATAGATCCTTGATATCAAAGCGTAACCCGAGGGCGTAAAATCAACTTTGACCAAAGTTTCACGAACGTAGACACAGAGTTTGCTCAAGTTGATCAAAGGTATTATAAACCAGAAAAATAAACATCGCTTCGCAGAAACCTGGAGAGCTATTTTTATTCAACGTTATACCATCTATATCGTTCGTATCTTTACGGGCCCACAAAACCCTCTTTCGAGATTTTATAGAGTCGAAAAAAAAAATATCTGCCAATCCTAAAGATGGGAACTTTTGCAAAACTTGAAAAGAGCTTCGCTCTGAAAATTACCTACCTCCCCTTGGCATTCGAACGGTTTACGAGCACACTCATAAAACGTGGTTATTGACGAAATTTTTCAGAAGTCGACCGTTTTGAAAACTTTCCCCCTCCCGAGATCGTCGCCTCTCCTTTGTATCATCTCCGACGGTCAGTCGGTCGTTCCGAGGCGAAACGAGAGAAAGTTGAGGAAGTCACGCACTGTCTCGGATCGATCCCAAGTTTTTTTCGCGACGTGTCCCGGGTTGCGACGACGCGTGCCTCGCATCTACAGAACTACTCGATCCTGGCAGTTGCTCTGATCTGATAACGTTCTAATACTGAGTTATATTTGCGATCGGTAGCAAAGTTTCCCGTCAGTCCCCCTGGGATAGATTCTTGAAGCTGGCACTCAAGGATCCACCGAGATCTGGGTCTAACGTCGAACTTCGCTTCTAGAGATGTTCGGTACATGTTCTCAAGCAAATATTTATCAAAAAACGATAAATGAACACGACGCATCAGGAAGATTGTATCTTGCTTCAGATTCAATTTCAGCAAACGAATAAATAGTTAATTATATTTAGATACGATTTTCTTCTCAATTACCAATCATATATTCAAGAATAATGCAGTAAATTTTACGTTATGCGAAAAGTTCTAAAATACATTTTCAACAGTCGACAGTCGACGTATGATTTTCATTGTAATCCATTTCAGTTTGCAATTTTTTTAATTAATTATGGTCATCAGAAAATGTATATTTCATATCTTAATAAGAAGTATTAATTTCAACACGGAGAGAATAATTTAACAAATCTGACAAATCCTTTGAGATACTGGGAAGCAGAGCCTGAGAATAAAATTTCAGAACCAAATATCTCGCGCATTCAAGAAATTACATTGAAATAAAGGGAAGGGCGCGAGAACGCTTCATTCTTTAAATTCAGAACCTTTAATTTCACGCAACCCTCTAACGGAGACAATCTGAAAATTCTAATTCTCGTTCAGCAACGTTTCTCCGGAGTGGTCCCGTGGGCGCTTTAATTCGGGGGAGAAAAAAGTTCCGACAACTAGCCAAGTTGAAGCCGTAAAGTACAGGAAACCGGCTGGTTTTCACGAGAAAATTCGAAAGAGACGATTTAAAAACTTTGTATTCGCCAAACTGGCCGTAAGCCAGGGATAAAGAAGCAAATTAGACACGTTTGATGTTCGCTCAACGAGATGATGTTATAAAAACAGAAAAAGAATATTAGAGGGAATTCAATTAAACTTGGAGAGGCGGAAGGGTTGTGTACGCGGAGTCGAGACCCGCCATTGATCGTCTAATTTGTGGAAATTTCTATCTATCTATCGCGCCGAACAGGCAACTTTGTGCACGTGCATTAACGATCAGCGTGAACTTCGACGTTACACTGTCGTAACTTCGCGTTTACACGATGATGGAACGGCCAGGGTATTGCTTTTCCAGCAAGAAGAATGATAGCGATCCTTATGGGAGACGCGAGTTAAAAGGATCCGCTTATCGCGTTCAAAACGATCCGTTCGTGATAAGGCTTTATATTATATTTATGATAAACCACCCCTCCTATCCCATTAGCTATTTCGCCGGATAAAAGCTGCGCGTTTTCACGAAATCGCGGCCAACTTTTTCAACCATTTATGACGAAACCCTTTCAACGAAATTAATTAAACAATTTCACGGACATTCTTTCGGCAGTTCCGGGATATCTAGTGCGCTCGCGTTCACAGAAACAATCGGTGAAAGTGGTGGAAAAAATCACTGGTCGCTGGAGATGCTCGAGGACGACAATTGCTAAGCCTGTGTACTTTGGAAATTTAATAAGTTCAAAGGACCGAGATTGACGTAATTGCCAACGGACCCTGGATTATCTCGAGTAATCAGATTGGCCAAAACGATTCACGAAAGAACCTGCCGTTTCAGCTAACGCTACTAGCCATCTACACGAATAAAAATCGTTCTGTTGTCATTTCTATAAGTGCTAGGGCACCTGTTACTATAACAGAAATTGTTAAACATAAAATGTTCACATCACGTTTTGTATTCTATTTTATAAATGAAATAATATATCGAATAATGTAATTAAATCATATAGCAATCATTAAATAAAATATAATACCATGGCAATTATTATATTAATTAATACTTATATAAAGCAGTCTTTTATACAGTGATATGAAACACTGTGTCAATTACTATGTCAACGATTACATGAAGCATTTAATTTTATTCTAACATGGGCAATAAGTAGTTATCTTACGGCTACGTCCTCGATGAGAGGCGAAGAGAAAATAGCGGGGAACAACGGCCGAACAATGGTCGCTCGTTAGATTTCATTCTTGGCTACGTATCAGCCGGGGAATCGAAAACAACTGTACGTTTCCCTTTTTTTTTGGAGCACTGCCACAGGATAGGAGCGTTTGACCGAGGAACCGAGACAGTAGTAATCGTTGAATCGATACGATTATCGATGTCGCGGACGGATGTGCTCGATTCTAACGGAATCTGTGCCACCCCGAGAGATTTACGACCGACTGAAATTCGTTGAACTCGGATTCTTCCCTCCTCGCGGGAAAAAAATTACCCGCTGAAAATATTGAACCGGTCTCTAACTTTATTGCCTCACCCGACCACTTGAGACCGCGTTTTTATTAAAATTTTATGGTAGTACCGTCTAATTATGCTTGAAGCTTCTTACGGATTTACACGTCTCATATCTTTTATACAATTTCTGTTGACTCGACTGGAGCGAACCGTTAAACGCAGACTTTTCCACTCCATTCCTAATAGTACAACCTTGCAGTTGATTATACATATAAGATTGCAGTAGAAATTGAAATAAAAATAGAGACTTAGACTTTGAGAATCATTAATACATATAGGGATTCAAAGTAATGATTGTTGTAGTTAATACGATCTTGAAAGAGTCAATGATAGCAGTAGTAAAAATAACGGAGAAAATCAAGATAGACAGTTAACACATTGACGTACGTACGTGTATAGCTTTAATGAAACACAAGCAACTGTCATGATGGATAAAGGAGGAAACGTTCTTTGGTCCAATTTGCGACGGACAAATAATTACGGGGGAAAAAAATCTAATTTCGCCGAAGACTGCTTACGCGAGGATCGCTGTCACGCAGCATCGTCGTCGCGACGTCACGACGTCATGAAGTTTTGCTTCTTTGCGAGTTACCTGATTTAACGCATCCACCCATCATAGTTATCGATCTAACCTCCAGAACACCAGTTATACATCTGTCTATTACATTTGCCTGCGTATTATTTTTCGAGAAGTATTATTTACATGAAATTTACATCAATATTTAGTTTTCATCGAGTTAATATAAAATACGTATATCGTGGAATAACTCATAACTTTATTTTTTTACCAGGTTGATATCCCTTGAAAATCATTTTTAAAAAAATAACAGCGATTTGTCAAAAGATTTTATACGAGGTAAATCGATGAAATACTTTGATCTCATAAAAAGGTATATTATACGAAATATTAGTTAAAGTATGAGCCAGTGACATATTTCCTAATATTAAGTGAAGTCGTGATAACTTTCTCGAGACTGATGTAAAAACAACTCGGCTGTAGGGTATGATGAACAAAATGTTGTAATAGCCAAAAGTAGAAAGAATTGACAAGAGGAAGGGAAAATGGAAGTGCATAGGAAACTTCGAGGACAGCGGAAAAGAATAATAAAAAGTGAACTGGGTGCTCAGAGCCTTGACAGGAAGGACTAACCAGGCCTAAAGGAAAGATATATAATATTAACGGCAAAGGAAATGAAGAGAAAGCTAAAAATGTTAAGAGTAGATCACGCGAGAGTAGCTGTGAAAACCAGCATGAAAACCAAGAAATAAGACACAGAATAAAAGGTTAAAACAGAGACTACAAAAAAGAGAGCAACAACAAGCTCCTACGTAGTATTTAACGAAGCACATGGAATTGACGTATTCTCATATTTTAATAATATGATATTCATCTTCTTAAAGCTTGACGTTGTCTTAGAGCAGTCTTATTGATTCAGGTATAAAAGAATAACCAAGATTAACAGAGGTGAAGAGCAAAGTAGTGTACCATATTGCAGTGCCCTTGTAAATAAAAGCTGGGACCAAATAAAGCACGGGGTGAAGACGCAAACCAATTTTTCTTGTAGCGAGAAATCAGGTCGCCTGGATAAAAGTGGAAAGGCAAACTCTAACAAACGCTCTGAAAGGTAAACTGAACCGTGAAACCAGGTCTTCCCAGTCTCGGCGTACATACATCTTCATTCGATTTCTTGATTTGCTTGCGAGGGGTGCGAACGCGTATGGCGCAATCGGTTCATTTATATCGGTTACGAGCCTGAGGACGGGTCGTTACTTGCATTTCCCACACCGTTGAAACATTGTTATTCACGCTCCTCTCTTTGCCTAACAGTAAATCGTCGAACGTACCAATTGCATGAACAATGATTATTGTCGCCGCATTCAAATATTTCATAATACTGCATTTAGAAATAAAAGATTGATACCATGTGTCTCTCAATCGAGATATCGAATCGAGCTTAAATAATGGTGATGATCAGACTGCGGGCTTTTACGCAAAATAAATCTTTCATGTTATCCATTAAAATACTGAAACGTTAATCAAACATTTATTTTGAATAACAACTCCTACGCTTACTCGTATATTCATGCACGTGAAATGAATTGTTTATTATTTCTGCACATTGATATAATTATGTTATATTAATAATATAATATTATTGATAATACGTTATAAAGAAATCGTAGGTTGCGATGCATTTATCTCGGCAAGACTGAATCTTGTATTCTGCGCAAAAATTAACAGTCTATTCATAGCCCTTTCTACGCCGCTTCAGCAATTGTAATGATATGTATAAACTTTTGATTGCTCAGACGGTAAATCAGTATGTGAGACGTTGCGCGCTTGTCTAAAAGCATTGTTTCGCCAGGGTCGCTCTAACAACTGCACCCGCGAGCTTGCTATTATGCCGTAGTAATAATACGTCTTTGTTGGGTCACGGCTGTATATCACACAAGACGATAGGATTATCAGTACGAGAAGAAACTAAGGGCGCCAATTAATCAGGAGAAAGGGTGACACGGTCCCGCATTTTCTATGCGACATATCATTTTCATTTGTTCCACCGGAATGAATCCATCGAGTAAAATCGAACAACGTATTTGCATGTTGCAACGCGTACGCGCAGAAATCGACGGATAAGATTGATTTCTAAACAATCAGTTACAGCTAAGTGAATTGACCTGGATACTGCGAAACTGTCTGTCGTTTTTGGCATTCTTTGACTCACACCCTAACTCTCATCAGCTTTGACGTTGTCTACGTCCCCTCTTTCCAATTTCTCGTTGCATTACTACGTTCCTACTACGCGCGCGAGCAGACACAGAAAATCCTTTGACATCCGAGTTCTCGTTACCGAATGGATTTCCCTGACAGAAGTAATTTCAAATTGTTTCACGCGTCGCGACGTTCCTCGATTAAAATTCGCGGAAGAGGGTGGGCCCGGGTAGGACCTCGAACTCGGGTAGCCGAGTATCGACGCTTTTCTGAATTCAATTCGGCGCTAACTCGATCGCAGGTAGTTTCGCGACCGACTGCCGCCGGTAACTCTCAAAATCTCCGTCATAAAACAAGTTACGGGCATCGGAATAGAGTTCCGTTGCACGTTTTTCGGTTACCCTGCGCGGAAGCTGCTACCCCGTCCTTTAATCGATGGTTTATTTGCCGGATTTATTAACCGATCCGGAATCGAGCGGCTTTTTTACCCGGGCCGCCGAAATAGCGTGCCGGAAACCCAGGCTTCACGCTGCTACCCGCGGTCCAATGATGCACGAGAATTGCCCCGGCCTCTCAAACGTTCTGCGCGATGGACTTTGTTATACCGATATTGAAATAAATGGGCTCGCCTGCCAAATATATGACCCTCATATCGACAACCTGTGTCCCCGGGCTCGTGAAATATATCTTTTCTAATAAAAATTTACATTTTTATTAGCGACGCGTACAGATTTTAATCCAGTATTAGCATCGTATTAATAATACCCTCTACGCTTTAATTCATCTAAAGAGAACATTATACCATAACGGTATCATGTAATAAATGAATAACATTGTGTAATTTTATAAATGAATATGGGATAAAATTATTCTGAATATAATTTCAGCGAAACGGCGAAGCTTCGAGTAGCCTCATATTTTTTCTGGTTATGGAGATAAGTAAACCGAGGCCAGGAGAACGGGACACCTTGTATATTCGCTTGATCGAGTTTCTACTTTCAACGGCGGCCGAGCTAGAAGGGTAATTAATTTCCCCGTACCGTGCCTTCCGTGTTACGCAGCAACCGGTCGAATAGCTGCTCGCTACTCTTTTTTTCCTACTGTCATCGTACCCTGTAACTCGTGTTATTGCTTACGATCGCCCGCGCTCCATCTCGCTACGTTCCATTTCCTTTTACGGGCCGAGAGGATGAAAAGGTGAGAAAACCCAACCGCATTTTTCATAAACCGTTGCGGCTATGTTCTCGGAAATTGTTATTTTTACTGCCCGATCAAATTTTCATCGTTTTTAATGTAAGCAAAGACAAATATTAAAAATTCTAGATGAAATCAATAATAAACTCTTTAACGTCTAATGTCAATGTGAAAAGGATAGATCTTACTAATATCGAAAGAAGAAGCATTTGTTTTGTATGCTAACAAAAATCTGAAAAATGGCTTAAGTTTTTATAACGGAGCTGAAGCTATTTTGATTTGTATGAAATCGTTATTTTTACTGTCCGATCAAATTTTCATCGTTTTTAATGTAAGCAAAGACGAATATTAAAAATTCAAGATGGAAATCAGTAATAAACACATCGACGTCTAATGTCAATGTGAAAAGGATAGATCTTACTAATATCGAAAGAAAAAGCATTTATTTGTATGCTAACAAAAATCTGAAAAATGGCTTATGTTTTTATAACGGAGCTGAAGCTATTTTATGTACTTCCGAGTGTCGTAAGGTACATTTATTTGTAAAGCCAACAACAATATTATGAATAATAACTGGGTCAAAAAAGAGGGAAAATATGTTTAACTTTATTTTCAATGTTTCTTCAACGCGATGGAACATCCAAGGATTTTTGCTCGAAAATATTACGTAATTATCACGTTAAAAACCAATTTATGAATTTAAAAAAAATTCACGCCCTACCGGCATGAAACGTGCTTTTACGTATTTCTCAATATTTTTAAATCCGATGAGTTATGATGAGGTTCATATCACATGACGATTTTCATTCGTAAATATTATCCGTATAAATACCTAAAAATCAATCTGAACACTGTTTTTAATTTCATGGCTCATGATGAAGTTTATATTATATGCTCGTTTTTATTCATAAATGTTATCCGGTGAAATACGTAAAAATCAATTTCAACATTTTTCCTCGATCAATCACAAGGAACGCGGAAGGGTACAAAATATATATTTATAAAATCCTCGATATCTTTGAAATTCGATAATTTATCAGCTTCGTTTTTCACGAAACACATCTAATCCGTAAATTGTAAATTCTACGTAATAATTAACACGGTCGATGCCACGGCGACGAGCGCTGGTAGAAATATAAAATGAAACTTGTATCCAGGAAATAGGGGAATGCGAAATTGCTAGAATTCAATCTCGAATCGCCACGCCCCGGCGTATGCATACAAAGCAGCGGTAGTAGTAGTAGTCGCTGACAAGCCAGACCGCCCAGTAGTATCTCGTTACATTAAACAGGCACGGTGTACATAGATAAGCGAGTAGAGACGTGCGCGCTCGCATTGGTGTGTGTACATACCGCGATATCAAGTGCATCTCAAAGGGAAAGTTCGTTAGGAAAGCTGGACTTAATTGTTAGTTTCCGGCCCTTTGCCGGGTAGAACGCGCGTTGAACGAGGATCAGCACCGTGACGGGTTTACGCCGGTGGACACCCGATTCGCGTCGTTAAAAGTATCCGGAAAACACAGCGTCGCGGAACGTTATTAACCGCGGTAATATCTCTTACCGGCACGTGCACAGTGGCTGGTAATTGAAGACAGAATGGAGTCCTTTCTGCACGGTGGCAAAAATAAAAGGAACCGGGCAAGAATGGAGCGATGCAATATAGTATAGGGGGTATTAGTTTTTCCTTTCATGCGGTCCGAGCTATTCATTTTTTATGGGATATTATAGGAGCAGCCACGGTGGAAACGTGGTGTAATAATAGGAGAACGATGTACGCGTAATGAGACGTATCGTCGCGTTCTTTCAACGAGGCTATTTCATCCAGGGGAAAAAAAAGCACAAGTGGGTCAAAAAATTGTGATAATAAGGGAAGATTTACTGGCGTTACGTCGAGATTTAATACGGAACTTCCACGCGCTTGCGGCTTCCTGGATTTTAGCCAAACGATTCGGTATCTTCCGGGCAAATCTACTAATAATGTGCTGTCGATACGAGCGTTGTTTCACATCCTACCGGAAGCTAACGTACGTGATAATTGTACAGATTTTCACGTACTGAAAAGCTTCCGCGCGCGGTGTTTAAAATGTACAGCGATGTTCCTTTAATTTCCGCCTCATCCATTAAATCTTATGATCCGCTTATTATTCTTAACAGGAATTACTTGCTTCGTAAAAAGACTGTAGACCGTTATCCTTGTCAGGATGTCCTATTAAATCAACTTAAATTCTTCTGCTTGTTCGGTTAAAGCGAAAACAAAGTTAAAGAGCAGACGTGAAGCAAATTGCCAAAACGTTAAGACGATCGTTTCACGGGTAATTTCGTGCCTGAGGGTAACGATGGACCAACAAACGCAGTCGATTGTCCATTAGTCTACGTTCACGAACGTTCTCGCTACTCTCAGCTCAAAAATGTTTTCTAAAACTGTTTTTACCATTGTATCGATTTCAAAGTTCAACGAGAAATATTAAAAAATGGATTAAAACGCGGTTTTGATTTTCGATCAACCTGTTGTTCGATCCGCACGTCATATTTCATGATGAGCTTGTTTAATAAAACGGTGTACAATGGTAACAGGCATCGACCCGGCAAACGCATTGGATATCGATAATGACTCGCAACTAATCGAACCAGAGACCGTGCGAACGAATTTAGGCGGAGAGATAAAATAGCTGTTTTTTTCAACAATAACCCTCCGTACTTGAGGAATTTTTCCGCGAATATTTGTTAAATAAGCTCTGTACTGTTGCATTATATTTTATGTATTCTATTAAATAATTATAACATTTGCTTTAATTACGATCATTTTTAAATTAATATAAATATGAATATTATAATAAAGTTTAATTAAAACAATAATATATTCGAAATAATAACTATTTCTCTATATAACAATTACTTCACGAAAGAAGTCAAGTGCAAATGGATAACACCTGCGCTCGGATAGTGAAAATTTGAGAGACCATTGTTTATGAACTGGGATTTAATCTATGAGCTGTGACTGACAGAGTTTTTCACAACGTCGTCGAAAGAATAACTCTACGTAAGCACGCGAGTAATGAATGCGTAGCAGAGGGTGTATTATGAATTCTATGACGAAAACAATGTAATACATTAGTGCACGTGTAACTTCAGTGTTCATTTAGGAAAAAGGGCTTCACACGTTTTACATACACATGCTTTGAAACAGAGCGAAACAAGAGGTGCGGCTCTTTCAACTTCGTGTTATGTTGAAAAATGAGTCGATGAAATTCGAACGGAGGAGGGACGCGTAGCGAGAACGCGAGCGGCACGAATCTATTGTTTCCATTCCGTTACGGTTTCCAGGTACGGTTTTATGCAAAACAGCGCGGCACGTCGCTTTCCGTGAAATCAAGCTTCTTTCCATTGTACCGGCAAGCGAAAATGGCGAACGTTTTAATAAGAGAGCTTAATGAAAAGTCTCCTTCATAAAATTCACAAAGGGAATCTTCTATCGTTCTATTATCTTGAAACGTACACTGGGGAAACCGGTGTTCATTAATAAAATAAATATCGGGACGAATAAGCTAGGAACGGGGAATATAATCTCATTAAAAAGGCTCTCAAGCTCGTAAATGAAAGTATAAATCTTTCCTCAAACGATTCGGGGGCAAAATTCCGGCGTTACTTATATATGTCGTGGAAAACGTTTTCTTATCTACTTTTGTTAAACGCTATCACGCGCACCGTTATTACCCTTATCTCGTGTTGTCCGTAATTAGAGGAACCCAATTATATCATAAAATTGTACCCATTGCAAACTCGTTTTCGATAAGATCCCCGGCGGCTTGAATTAGATCAACCATAATTTTCATTACCTTTTTATCTCTCGCATAAACAAAAGCGTATAACTTTCAGTTTACGAATTATTCTTGAAATTGTTACTTCGCGCGATGCTCACAGCGTATTTATGTAACAATAAATAAGTACGGTACAAAGCAAATTGGATAACGATAGCGTTTCAAGATAAAGAACATGTTCCATTGTTCTCACCGCAGGGAGTCGGCTGCGTTCTTTCCCATAAACTTCCGGGCCAGCCAGGGAGTTGCTGGTGTAATTTGCCGAGAGGAGTTCTCAAGTTTCTTGACCCGTCCGGCTTACGAACAGCCGGAGAAGTCCGCGGTTCGCCACGGAACGTTGCAACTCTCGAATCACGAGTCAACACGGATCACCGAAATCTGCCTTTCCGGTTTCCACCCTGAAATCCATATCCCTCGGGTCCTCGAGAAGTTTAGTCAGTGTTTCGCACAACCGCTACCGGACTACGCTGAGAGATATGGAAATCGTTGAGTGAATTATTGTGCCATTTTCGTATGTGCTTGAAATGGTGAAAACTCAGTGAATTGTTGCAAACGATATTTAACACTAGATTGCCCAAGAAAGTCATTTTGATTGCTTTTTAGTTTCAATTAGAAAAAGAGTTATGTATATAATGATACAATTTCTTAGAAATTTTTGTTATTGTTAATATTTACTAATAACCTGTTTAATAGCAGTAGATAAGAAAATATTAAAAATTAATTTCAAATGAATTTCTTTATCCCTTCGTTATTCTTTCACAATGAAGTCATTTTTACTGCCTTTTACTGCCAATATAGGTATATATTAAGTTTCAGTCTTTCTAGTGTTGAGATTGTATAAGCATCAAAGAATGCAACATATATATCCTGTTTCAAAAACTGTCGATAATTTTCATGTATCCATAATGCTTGCATTCATAAAAAGGCTTAAGATGCCTATTTCTTAATCCTTTGCACTCGAGAGGTGACTCACGAACACCACTTGACTTATAGAATAACTGTTATATATTATATAGGGAAATAATTATTGCCTTATGCATTATTGATTAAACAAAATTGATTAATCTCGTAGGTAGAAAGAAATTAATAGTAATTTCATATTATAATCGAATGATAATATACCATATAATGCAGAGCTTATTTAACAAATGTTCTTTTTTGACATATAAATCTTACACATTAATTTGTATGTAAAATGATTTTAAATTAGCTATAAAAGATTCACCAAATATTTGCCGAAAACTAAAGGGTTAAAACCAGTTTGCGTATGAAAACGTGATACACCCTTGTTATCATTTGTGAAATCGAATTTAGTAAATCTTTGAATTGTGGGAGATATTGTAACATTATATTAGATTGTGTTTAATCAAGATGAAATTTAACAGCGTTCGTCCGAGTGTCCGTTTATGCGAATATGATATTTAATGCAGAGTGATCGCGTTTCAGATTTAGATTGTGGATAGGCTGCATAATGCATACCGGCCAGGAAAAACTGGCCAGTCGCAATATTATGCGATGCAACGTGCAAACATTTTAATGTATGATTAATTAATTAATTACGTGGAATATTCGAATGTTTAACGTCACCGTGCATAAACGTGTGCAATCCTCGAAACATTATATTATTTCGTATAATATGAGCGTTGCGGTATTGCCGGTTATTATTTAACGAGGGAGAACTAATTCGAAAGCTACAATCACAGAGTTCAACGGGAAAAATAAATAAGAGTGAATTGAAACGCTTCTTCTGCTACTTTTGAAATACTCCGTTACAATTCATCTGATAAAGTCGATACACTCCACATAAATTGACTCCATTGTCAGCAATAATAGAGTTGAAATCGCTTTTCATCGGCAAGAAAAGATTTCTAATTTAAAAGTTTCCAAGAATCCCCGGTTCCTGCGAATTTAAAAATTTCACCGAACTGGAAGTCAAAAATCACGCGACACAATATTCCCGAAGATTTATACCACGCGAAACTGGGTTAACGCGTTAGTTTAATCGACATGGGAGCAAAGAGGGACGCTGGTATAACGACCATAAAAAGGTCTTCATTCAACCATCCTAATCGTTTCTGAATCGACAGAATCTGAAAACTTGTCTTCTCCTCTGTTCCAGATTCGTTCCACCTGGAGACTGTAAGAGAAGAATACCTCCGGTGACTTTCGGGTTAACGCGTGCCCGGGAGCGCGACCATTTCAAGGAATGACGTCGATCCCGTTCGCCGTATCATCGACGCGGTTAGACCTGTGTCCGATAGTTCACCGCAGGATACAAACAACGCAGATTTAACTGACCTAAGGGTTGAAGAAAAGGTGAAGAGAAAGATCGCGAACTTGTTCGGTGATCGCGAAATCCGTCGCCGTGTCGAGGGAGGAACCCTTCGTGATTTACGAGGGCCAAACGAAAAGGTATTATCCGAGGAAAAAATCTCACGGCAAAATGAACGCGACGATCACGAGCACGACGACAGTCATCGACTACACCCCGATGAGCCAGGGTGAGACGCAAAACTGCGAGGCAGACTTACCGGTCATCTCGCTGCTTAACCAGATCCTCTACTCCATTGTCTGTATCGTCGGCCTCTTGGGCAACACGCTCGTCATCTACGTGGTGCTGCGATTCTCAAAGATGCAGACGGTCACCAACATGTACATCTTGAACCTGGCAGTCGCGGACGAGTGTTTCTTAATCGGTATACCGTTCCTGGTCACCACAATGAGCCTGCGCAGCTGGATATTCGGGAAAGTGATGTGCAAGGCTTACATGACCACGACGAGCATCAATCAGTTCACCAGCAGCATATTCTTGTTAATAATGAGCGCTGACCGGTACATCGCGGTGTGTCATCCGATATCCTCGCCGAAAATCCGTACGCCGTGCATCTCGAAAGTGGTCTCAGTCGCTGCCTGGACCGCCAGCGTGGGCTTCATGATACCCATATTCCTTTACGCGAACGCGGAGGAGTCCGATAAGGGTATCATCAACTGCAACATTTTCTGGCCTACGGAACGCGGGGGCCATACCGCTTTCACCTTGTACACGTTCATCACCGGATTCGCTATCCCTTTAATATTGATTCTGATCTTCTATTTCCTGGTGATCAGGAAACTGCAGACGGTCGGCCCGAAGAATAAGTCGAAAGAGAAGAAACGGTCTCATCGGAAGGTAACTAAACTGGTGTTAACGGTGATCACCGTCTACGTTCTCTGCTGGCTGCCGTATTGGCTGATGCAGGTGGCTCTCATCTACACGCCGCCTAAGCAGTGCCAGAGCAAAATCAGCATCACGAGTTTTCTGCTAGCTGGCGTCCTCAGTTACAGCAACAGCGCGATGAACCCCATACTGTACGCGTTTCTGAGCGACAACTTTAAGAAGAGTTTCATGAAAGCGTGCACCTGCGCTGCTGGCAAAGACGTGAACGCCACGTTGCATATCGAGAACAGCGTGTTTCCGAGGAGGAACAAGGCTATGGCTGAGAAGCTGCAATCGAATCGACTGGCCGCCACCGGTCACTCTAGGCTCGAGCTGGAGGACGAGGACGCGGAGAGGGGGTTGCTGATCAGCAAAACTTCGACAACCACCGTGACCATGACGTCACGATCGAATATTACCATAGGCAACGATTCGAAGGATCAGACTCACAGGGAGAGCGCGATGAAGAATGGCACGCAATTAACCCTACTGACGCAAGTGTAAAATACATGAAAACTGTAACCACGGGCTAAGAGCGAATTTTTGTTCTCCTGGTCCCGAGAGGTCGACAGAGAGGAAGATATCTGATCATTCATCGAATTTGGATACATTGATAATCTCCCGTGCATTCCTCGACGGTTCCGTTTACCAGATTAGTCGTACCTGATCTCGAGCATCGTCCCCACGCTGGGAGGCTGACGATTCATTTGGGAGAAATCGAGCATTCCTTGACCCACCGTTATTTTTCAAGAATGGTAACGTGGCTTAGATGGCTTCTGCTTGTGACAGAAGAATGGACGAGTTTCAGATGTTGACGAACGTTTGTCCGTTCGTAGGGGAGGTCGAAATACCGGATAAGCTACATCAAAGAGAATTTTGCCGGAGAAGATATCGTCGAGGAGGGTTCTTATTTTTCGTAAACGGAGAGACATCGCTCGAGAAATCGTGTCGTAAACGTCGATAAAAAGAATTTTCTGTACATAATTTGTAGTTTGTTAAATCGTGTGAATGTGTTACTGATTAACGTCGAGGAAGGTTTTCCGTGCCAAAGACAAATTGTCCCGGCGACACGTTCTCCGAGCAGGGTAAAACTGGCGTGTCTTATCAACGATGGCCCTTCCACGTCTTCGCCCATGAACGTATTCATCGATCAGTGGTTAAGGAAGATCGATACCGGGCGCCTCGGCTAGCATGCCCCGAGAGACCCGCTGCTCGACCGGGCTTCTTTCTTATTTTCGCAGCTTCCCGTAACGCTATCTTCCATTGTATTATACCGACTCGCTCGACTTACCCTTCGCGCTCGTAACAAAGGACGAGCAGGGGGGAATCGAGGATCCGGTTCGCGTAGCAAAAATTGTTAGGGAGGCGCCTCCGTGAACGATTATATTTGGTGTTTCATTGCTGTGCTTCGTACAAACGCTGTGGTAACTACGACGGTCTTATAAGATTGGCTCGCGAAACGAGGACCAATTTTCTTTGCACCGCGACCGCGACCGAGCTTACGGTTATTCACGTGACGTTTCTGTCGGTTTGATTTATTGAAAGTTATAGGCTGGACTGATGAACTGTTGGAACAATGAGGAATACCGTTTTGTGGTTTGATCCATCAATCATTATGTATTATAATTAAGAGTCGTAATTCTTGCTTGACTTAAAGAATTCATGAAAAACAAATTGTTCGGATCGATGGTTAATCATGATGACATTTTCGAAGAATAGAGACAACATTCATTTTCCGATATTTCAATATGGAGTCGACGTTATTGATGAATTCGGAGAAGTCAAGCAGCAAACAAGTAACCGTCAATTGTTGTCTAGGGTAACAGAAACGGAGTATCTGTACCAAGTTTCTCTATATCTAATAAACTGTGTAAAATAACAGATTAAACGATTAGCTTGTATGTATGTAAAAAGTTTTGCAAGTCCGAACTGCGCTCGCACCGTAACGTAAGTCAAATGGATAATCGATATTGATCGAGAGAAAAAGCGAACTGTAGATTCCAGGAATCATTAGGCACCTACGATCTTCAATAAGTGAGAATCAGGACGCTCTGCCGGTTGTTTCGTTCACCTTTCAATCAGCATATCTTTTGATCCGTGAACGAGCATCTCGTTATCCAGCTAAAGTCCTCTGCTTTTGTTTTATGGGTATAGATAAGGAAACTGAATAAATATATTTACTGGGAAGAACACAGCTCTGGCTAATGACAATTTAGTTGTCCATTTTGGGATTTATGTAAAAAAATTAAGTATGATTTCTCTGGCGAGGTAAATGTCCCAATTTCTCGTCACAAATACTACCCACTAGTTTATTTTTCTATAATTCTACGATAACATAAATAATCTCGTTATTTTAACATAACATTATAAAAAGTGAAATCAAAAATTGATACGTTTCCCGAAAATGATAGAAGATATTATCATTTTCTCATGAGCTTAAGATAACACGTAAAATTATGAAAAAATACATCAATGAGTAGAAATTGCGACGCGAACAGAAAGTTAGGTAATTTGAGACTAATTCATGGTGAAATATCATGTAAGTGAAACTAGGTCTGAACTAAGTTACTGCGTCGGGTCATCTTTTTTGCTGACAGCGATGAATGGGTTCAAGCCATCAAACCGGAGTTTTCGTTTTGCTAGCCTGAGAGACAGCTCAAAGCTGTTTACGCGTACTCGACGCGGGGTCGAGAGATCGCTGGGCGAGGCTCGTCGTCACGTGCGAGCGCAGTTTGTTTCGGCCCGCTAATTTCATGCCGCACACGTGCTCGTAGGAACCGCGGAAACGCGCGTGGAGTTAAGGCAATTACGTTGCCTCTAATTCCCCTGCGAGGAATAAAAAATGTTGCGGACGTCGTTTGTAAAAAAATTAGCTGCTTGAGCAGGTAAATCCCGCTTTCAACGATCGAGCATGAACGTTTTCGAAAGGACGAGGTACATGTCTACTTTTAATTAGTTAAGCGAAATTCAATTATTGAATCGTCGATACGAATAGGTTTGAGAATATGTAAAAAATTTCAGTTGCAACTCTCTAATATTCCAATAGCAGTGAAATCTATCAGTTATTATTAGCATGTTTTATATCGTGCTGTCTTTATTAATTGGACAGTCTGAGCTCGTACATTAATTACTTGTCTACAAGCATTAAATTTGTAAACTAACTATGTCTCGCAAAACACTTGAGGGACTATGGACCAAAGACGATACCGCAACATTCAACAAAGTAAACTTTAAATGTTTGACGCGATTCTGCTCCAAGGGATATACACAATTTACCTAGCATGAAAGATAATCTCATCTTACCTCGCTTCCTCTGCGTATTCCGCATCGATCGTAGGAATATCACCAGTTGGTTCGATGTAAACCCGAGGACAGAACTCCTCGGCGCTGGATCAAACAGACTCCATCGTGCCCGCCGGAACGAACCATTCCGGGTCTCCCTGTAACAACCATAATCCATCGATCATAAGGAGATTCGACGATTCCCGTATCTAAATATCAATTCATTAAAAGTTTAATCAGCAGTCGTTAAAGCTTTCAAATGAACCAACAATCCAATTAATCTTAGATTTTATTACCGAGATAACAATCGATTAAACAGGATAAAATATTTTGGTGGAGGTAAAAAAAAATTCTGCGGAAGAGTGAACGTGAACGTGAAGAGCGATCGAGTTATCGCGAGAGAATTGGGTGGGAAATGCGCACCTGACCGGCGAATTATCGTTAATTGCATACATGCAATTAGAGTACCGCTCGCAAGTGGGGTGTGAATCGAGCAATCAAACGAACAGGGAAATTTCATCACGGAGAACTTATTCCGCGATCCTCGTTGAACTTGCACGGTCCCCGTTCATTTATTTCGTGATCACAATCAACGGATACGCAGTCGCGTTCGTCCCTGCTCGAGCGCCTAATAAATCAATTAAATTGATCTTCTTGCAATTATGTATTTCATCATTCTGTGAACGCGGATGATTTAATGGCTAGGAACTGCAGCCGATTATATGTCACGAAGTTTCACTATTTCTCAACACGTTAATGAATGGGCCATCGTCATAATTTTCAATTCTGTCCATATATCTTTGCCGTAGGATTGTTTCCGCGTGCTGCTGAGAATATTATCGTACTTGTACCCATAACTTTCGCGGCAAAGCTCCGCGATACCCCGTGCCCCCGTACATCAACTCGATAATGTTTTTAATAGCTCTTTAAAGCACTACGCGGCTCGCGTTACACGATTTTTCCAGCGGAACAACTTTCCCATTGTTTATATTGCGGCGGATCGATTTCGAAAGAGAAGAAAAAATATTTTCGAAACACGCGCCCTTATACTGAGCGAAACTGCGTATTTCTCATAACTCTGACTGCTAATTATTCTTACAAAATTTATTCCAACGAGCATCGCGTCTTAAACTTCGTTTGATAATTCTGTAAAGCGCACATCCTTTGGAGATACTGGTTAGCAAATACTGTAACTTTAACACGGGCGACACTTTGGAACCACTTGGACGTTTGGATTTATGGCTGTGTGTACCCGAGCAGTTTCTACTTACACGGGTCCCCGAAACGCTTCGCAAAGAAACTTCCTACGAAACTCAAGCGCGCGGATCGAACCGGGTTATCTCGATAACGGCGAAATTTAAACGGTCGCATCGTTCATCGAAGCTCCCCATCGCTCTGACCCAAACTTTTTAATTGAACACGAGTACGCAGTAAAAACTTACAACTAAAACTGTCTAGAAGCAAGTAGAACTAGCTCGTTTTTTCCTGCGATTCCTAAACCTTTACAAAATCGACGACACGTTAACGCTGGAAGGGTACAATTTTCTTCAAGACTTCCTAACTTTCAGTACGTGCAAGAACAGTTGAATTCAGTTCTTTCTAAAGATGTACAAGATATCTCGGTAGCTTAACCAGTTTACTGCGTTCGACGTGTATACACGTCATTCTAAATCCCTTCCGATTAATTTTGATAATCTGTTTAAATATAAAGAGACTCGTATGAAACAATTGATTTTACTATGACATTGCTCACATGAATTCTGTAGCTGTTAGAGTTTATTGAATTAATTTACAGCATTCAAAGTATTAGATTTTTTATATATTTAAATTAGTGGAAAATAAGATTTCTGAAATTAAATTCCGCAGTTAAAGGGTTAAGATAGGAATAAGACAACTTGCGAGGACTTCACAGAAATACAATTTGATTTTGAAAAAAAGCGAGAATTGATAATAAAATCACATATTCGATTTTTTTAATAAAACTGCGAAGGAAATAATTTTCCGCGATACTTATCGAGTCACGGTGTAGACAATGTTCACGTACATCGTTTAGATGATGTCGGCGGGTACATGGTTAAGTGTAATTGCGTTAAGAGGTAGCCCCTTTAACAGGGAGAGAGAGCGAGAGAGACACGATCGACGACCGATGGGTTGGCTTTCACGTTAGGAACGGTAAAATAACGCGTGGGGAGGCGGTCGTTACGGTCGTTAAGCGGCGCGCGGCCGACCCACGGAATTCCTATTTAATTTCGTTAAACGAAACTGCAATCGCATTTAAATTTTAATGCCTGCCGTGGATGCGCCGTTACGCGGGTAACGCAGAGGGCGGAACAGTTTAATCGCGAAGCCTTTATACGGGTGAAAGCGGGACGGGGAACGACCGTAATTCGCCGGTCGAAACGGCGTACTCCAGATTAAAACAATGTCTCGTTTGCACCTGGAACTAACCAATAGTTTCGACAATTTTATATCCAGTGTCTTCTCCATCAAATCTTTGCTCAGTATGTAAATTTTTCAGCTTAGAGATTCTTTTATTAATAACCTACGAGGAATCAGAGAGACGTGCAATTTTCGGACTGAAAATAATGCTATTTTCCTTTGTGATATTCCTACCAAGGAACGGAATTAATTTGCGTCGGTTATGAAATCGCGGATTGTGGGTGTTGACGATGCCTCTCTCCAGCGATAATTAAAATCCAGCTTTACGGCGGCCGCCGATGAAACGTTACGACGAGATATCCTCGACGAGGATCTTCTGCAAGAAGTTCAAGGATACGATCACTCTTACTTTATAACCGACTTGAAAAAAGTATTCGAAACGATTTTACGTAGCGGGAAATTGATACGAGAAGGGAGAGAGATTCGCGACGGTAACTATTATCTATTCATGGCTCGAGGTACGATGGACATAAATCTTGAGAATTCGCTATAGGTGGGTGAGGAGCGAGCCACGCGGCGGTCTTCGAGTAAAATTTTCATCGAGTCAAATTTTTATAAAGCAGGAAGCGAGGGAGGTTTCCCCAAAGATTTTTATGCAATTTCCATGCAATCTCCGGTGAGGGAACAGCTTGCCCTTGATTGAATTATGTCATCTTGCCGTATTTATGATTCGATATGAAACACGTGAAAATACGAACTACGTGTACAGTATTTTTAAGCAGTGATAAAAATCGTCGGCGATTTTCCAGATTTCAGAAAAGAAATAGAGCTTCCTCGAATGAAACTGTAACGGCCCGTCTCTAATTTATTCTCATTCCTACGCGATCTTTAAATCTATATTTAAATAGTTTCTCAAGTACTAGAATATGCTTTATGAATACTAAAGTAGAAGAGAACGAGGAAATGAGACTTGGCCAGTTACTCGTAGTTCAGAAAAGTTCGTGTTCGGAGCAGTGCAACGTCTCGATTTGCACGATCGTAGGAGAAGCCGAAAATAGAAAGACGTACGGTTCGCCGGCGATTAATCCAGCTCGGTTTCACGTACAGTTGGCTGCGTTTCTTTCGCTGCGTTATTGGCTGCAGTTCCGTAGGGAGATAGTAGATGAAACGCGAGGAACGAGCGCGGCAAATGATCTTTCACCGAGCGAACAACGTTTCGAATAGTAAAATTTCATTTCTCTTTCATCGCATTTAGAGTTATTTCATGTTAAAGTCGCATACGAATGGCGAATTATTTTGCTTGCGCGACAGCCGAGTACCTCGGTTATAATACGTAACACACAGCCGTAGCCGTGTGCATGTAGACGTAGGGGACGCAATGTGCGCTCCATTTCTAGTTTCGAAACGCTGATTCCCTTCTGTTCCTATTCACGGAATGTCGGTGAGACTTATCGCGTCGTCGTGCGGCACGTGATAATAATCGTGAAAGCAAGTTGCACGCGTGCTCCTTTCTCCTCGATTCCATTCATTCCGGCGTGTCGTCTCGTTGCGGGACCAGTCAGAAACCTTTGGGACACGTGTCGATAAATGGCAGTATACAAAACTATTCATACCATGAATATCTAATTGTCTTCGAATTTTATCATAATTCCTTTAAAGATGTGCCAACCTCAACAATTAATAATTAAATTATACGCGTTACCTAAAGTCAAGTGATCTTTTAAAAAATGCTTAATGAGATCACGTTTCGAGGTTAAAAGTCGCGGTGAAAATTCTCTACTTACTTGAGTTCAAAGTGTTTAAAACTGTGCTCGTTTTTTTATAGTTCTCATTAAAGTTTGTCCAGCGTGCGATTTAAAAGTCAAAAACAGGCCGTCAGGTTGAGGATACTGGGTTCAAAGAATTCACCCTTTAAACTTTACTCGGCGAGCAACGGTCCGCCTCGATATCCTGTACGAGTGCACAGGATGTATGACAAGAACAGCAGTTGACACCGGAAAGACGTAAAGCCGTGGTAACCTGTTATGCAACCGGATCATGTGACCGGCTGCTGCTACTGCTGCTGCTCGAGTGCTGAACAAACTGCGTAACCGAGTTCTACGAGTACTGTGTTACTATTCAGTCGGCTGGTTGCGAGACGAGGCAGATGGTGTTCAAGAAATTATGAGGACGACGCTGGAATAGATACGGGATACAATCGCCGAGCTAATTTTAACGGGAGAACTTTTGACCTTAAAGTAGCCGCGTCCGAATGTCGATAAAAAGTATGTTATTCTATCTCATCGGTTTTTAGCGTAAAGATAGATATGTCACGGGCTCCGGGTTGATTCTCTGAAGAAAAATAGTTTCTTTGGTCGACGATGTACCTCGGTCGACTTTAAATCAAAGCGAGAGCAGGAGTAGAGAGAAAATATGTCAAAGTGAGGAAGATCCAGAGTTATCAAGGACGTTGACCAGAATGAAATGATCTGTTCGATTAATCCATAGGAAAATTATCGAAACTCGATTACCAAGGAAATGATATTCGAGATCACGTACATGTTGACTGTGGAATAATCAAGCCAGCCCTTTTGATTGCCTCGTTTCGCCGTTTGCTTGCCACCTGTTATTATGCTCGTCAGGAACTTTCCAAACGAAGTGACGCGGTGTCTGTCCATGGTTACAGAGAGCGTTTCGCGAGTGAATGGATTATGGTTAAATGTCTGATCGACCCTGCTGACCGAGAATCGATTTTACAACGCTGAGCAGAACCGCTGAAATAATTGCTAACGATCCAATATGAAGTAACAATAATTTCCAATTCGAAGATCCAATATGAAGTAACAAGAGAAATTGACAAAAATTATCTTATTCTTCTATGAAGAAAAAGCCTTCGCCTGGATGTAAGCAAAAATTGAACAGATACAAGAAACGTAAAAATCTTGAAATTTCTGAA
>SHCU01000001.1:1328461-1342695 GCA_004307685.1 Ceratina australensis
TAAATTGTCAGAGACGAGCGGCGCAGTCGAGCGAGGAGATAGACGGATGGGACGCTACCACGCCACTGATTTATTATCCGGGAGGACGATTGGATTAAGGAGCTCGGCTCGAGCTAGTACGCGTCTTCGGTCGGTTTCGAGCGAGAGGTGATTTTCAATTGAATCGGACAACAGTGTTATCCCGGGATTGGAGTATCGGAAATATAGTGTGAAACAGTGCGGCCAGAGGTGCGATTGGGAATTGTGATTGTTTTTTTTTTTCAATGAACGAGAGCCGTCGTTCGAATGGCCGTACCGGTGATAGCGGAAATTCGACGGATATCGACGAGGTAGGAATCTATTGTTTGGAATCTGATTCAAGCTAGCGATAGATTTAACCGATCGTTTTCTTAATCGACACGACAATCACCTATCATTGACTGCGGATTTTATGCAGTTAAAGGTACATTAGAAGCAGTACGTACCGTGCGTTGTTTAAAACGATATTTCTTCTTTTTTAATTTTTGCATAAAAATTCGCAGTCTCTTCATTACCGTATCTCATCAGCGCTTGGCCGAACTAACCGATTGCGTCAATTAACGGACGGATTATACGATACGTATAATCTTCTTCTTGCTCGCAGTGCACGTACCAAAGCATACCGTACGTACAAACGAGATACCTAATAGATACATACATATATTATTTATAGCGTACGTAAATCGCACACGGAAATCATTGCGTCGCGTCCTAACGGTATGATTCCACTTTAGCATAAACAATCAATAAGGCTCGTGCTTCTTATTCTATTATTAAGCGTTTCTAGTCAATTTTCGTTTAAATTAATACGCGCCGTAATAAAATGCGAGTCCGTACGCGTTCGACGAAGTAGTCTTTAGACGTCTAAGGAAGAAGTAGTATTAACTGCCAGCATAGTACTTAAGATAATTATTTACAAAGTTAATATATTATAACACGCGATTAATATACACCGTGGGCGACAGCTCGTTAAGAAAACACTTCTGATAAATGTGTAATTAAGAAACGCGAAACATGTGTAAGTTCGTCTCGTTGAAATAAATAAATCATTAAGCGAGCAGTTACCAAACTTCACCCGAACCAATGAAATTTCTTAACCTAGTTAAGGTGCAATAAGTTTTTCTATGAAATGTAAACGGAGATCCGAGATAAATTTTCCCCGTTTGTTGCACGCAAGTGCAATGGCATCGGGCGGCACACGAGTACGATGCGTGATGGAACGGCGGCGATAACGCACCGAGATTCATTAAATTATTAGCATTGAAGTAATTAATTGAACGTGCAGCGGCGGTGATTGCGTTTTCCGTTTTATCTACCGAGCTCGGGATCGTCGTGAAAAATTGGAAAAAGTCGATCAAAGTCAATCGCGTCCGCGAGACCTAAGCATCCGTATTACTATCCGTATTACTATCGTATTACATCCAATTACTATCATGCGTTATCGGGCTGTGGATTCTTGCGGGAAATAAAACATGTAATCAACGCTTTAAATAGAATTTAACCATTGCGACATACATACTCTTTTAGTGTTACGCGTACGTGCAATTTTCTCATGAGACTAATTATGCGAGAAAAGTTCCGATACGGTATCGATCGCGTCGACGAAAGTCCAGTTGCAGCCTCTCAGGGACGTCGCCTTTCACGAGCGCACGGATATCTTTCCTTTAATGATAAAGTTTTGATTCATGATTAACGAGCTGGTTTCAGAAGGCTGGCTGGCAAAAAGGGTAGCCGAACGCTTGAATATGCATACCGGCGACGCATCGTTCCTTTTGAATAATCTAATGGTACTGTTACGTTTATTTATATCGGGGCGAGCGCGAGCCGGTTGCTACTCGATCGCGAACAACTATAACTAAATCCGTTAGCAGTTCGACGGTTAACTAAACTCTTCATTACTTTAATTTGCACGTCTCGTTACGTGCCGTAGCACGTGATCCGGTACGCCGCCGTTCAGACTCCGCTTAAGTGCGAAACAGTCGTGCAAATACTAGAATGACTTCTGAATTTATTGCGCAATTTACTATTCGCGGTGTCTTTCGTAAACTTGATACGAAACGTCCTAAACTGAAGTTCCTCGTTCTGAGCACAGGGACAAATTAGAAAGATATGATAAGCCAATTTGCGCTTGGCTTAACTCCTCAGAAATTATTCGAGTCTACACTCGAAAGACAAATTAATTATCTCACTTCGCTTGTTGTAATCGAAAACTGGTTAGTATGATTTACGATAGTTAATAATTAAAGAAAGAGTCTCATTTGTATAAAGATTTGCGAAAAATCCGAGCACCCTGTATAACGAGGCAACTCTTCTATACAGAATGGGGTACCATCTTATTTACGGTGAAGTGGTTGTCGGCCAACTTAGAGGAGCGGCCATCATTCAATCAAGCCGGGACAATTTAAACAGCCTGATTCACGCAGCGAAATCATTTAATATTTGACGTCAACCACGATTATCGTATAACGGGTGCGTAATGGCCGATTGTTTATACAGGTTGCAAGCGGCGCCGCAATTTTCAAATGGTTGTATCTGCCTCCTGAGAACGAGATGTTGTTGAATCGTTCGCCGGTCCGGAGCAATGTTGCAAAATGATCCGTCGTTAGCGGCGGTCAACAAGTGACGAGTACGATTACTCTTCAACCAGTTACCGCTAATGGCCGAGGCTGAACCGGCGACCAAAAAGGATTCGAACCGTGCTACCGAGTGTTCGCCCCCTCCCCGCCTTTCTCCACCGCCCAACGGTTTGCCGCAATGCAAATCTCATTCCCAGCGACTACGCTATTCCATGTAATCGTTTAAATATTAATCGCGGCGGCGACACTGCGTTGTTTCGACTTCACGCTCGAACGCTGACGGTTCTCTCCGCAGAGCACTTTTATTAGGCTCTCCTTCTGCCAGCCGCGTGTCTATTTATAGACTCGGAATTATCTTCATCCGCCATAGAACAATACATCACGAGCGGTAAAAATTTCGATGAAAGAAGAATGATCTACATGCTCTTCAATGAAAAGAAACCGTCTAATAAGAATTGGAACACCGTGCGTGCGCGTCGGAAATAGATGAGAGAGCAAGCGAATCCACGTGTGTCTAATTTCGAGTTTAATGAACGATGTCGTAGAGATCAATTACCAAATCATGGTTGATGCAAATTTTGCGTACAATTTATAATACAATCGCGTTGCATCATGTCATGCGTCAAACGTAGAGGAGGAAGAGTACGCGTGACAATAGCAACGAGAACGTTATTAATTTTCCCTATTAAAAGTTTCTCCTCGTCACATGTTACATCTTTCCATAACGCCCGCACCTGCGGCCTACGGACGACCTGTTGTCCACGCATAACACGCGGTTACTTTACATAAGATATGCGCGAGCTTAGACCGAGCTGAAAATAAACTCGTCGCGATTCGACGCCTCGCTCTCTGTGTCATTTAGCCTGATTTCCATCGTTACTACCCGCGAACGTCTTTCCTGCGATGAATAATCGCGAAATCACTCAAAACAATGAATCGTGCGCGATTGAATGCAAAAATATTTGCGATATCAATGGAAAAACTGAAATCTAGATAACAAATAATAAGGTGCATCATATTTTTGATTGAGTTTCCCACGTATACATTCGCTTCTCACGTATCTTTATCTAAAGTGTGAATTAACGTGCGTTCATAATAAATTTGCTCGAATGTGTAATAAAACGGAACGATTACGCGATGCGAGATTCATCTATTTAACGTTAGCTGCGGTATTCAACGGCGCGAAGATCGCTACTTTGATAATACGCTCAATTAAGTGTTTCCATACAGTCTGATAGAAATCAACGGGTTATTTTTGATAAAGCGCCGGGACGCGCGGTCGGAAAGGAGAAAGGAAGAGTAAGAGAAACGTCGACGCGACGACGACAACGTGGGAGAAAAATTGTTACCCGCGAAAGTTAACGCAGCTCGGTACCCGCGCTAAACATTGTACGAGAAGCAGCGAGTGTTGACACTCACGGGGAAAAAGATAAGATAGCAACTGTTTTAGCAGCCAATCGCCGCTTCTGTGCGTCGTCCCTACGTCACTGTTGCTAACTGTGGTTGTGTACACACGCCCGTGGTAAATTGATGTTTCTGCTTTCCGAATAGTTCGACTCCCCCGGGCTGTCAACGCGCGAGAACGCCGGAAGAAAGCGCGAGAGACCCGTCACCGGGATGTACGTAGCCGAAATACGCGTCAGAGACAGAGGGCAGAGGAACGTTATCGCGAGTGCAGAAAGTGACGCTGCAACATCGGAAAATTTATAGGAAGATAGCGGGAGGAAGAGAGGTACAAACGAACTCGGCCGAGAAATTAATTGAACGAGATAGGGAGACGGTCCGTTGCTCCGAGAAGGAAGCGTGACGATCTTCCACTCGGGGGAATCTTTAGTTCGACCCGAAGATGTGAAATTATATTCCAGACAGTGTTTAGAAAAAATGCCTCGTCAGAAAGATCAGACTTGTGTAGCATGAAAATTCTTAACATTCTGATTTCGCGTTTCTCTGCCTTGCATTATCGCCGTGGATCACGTGCATTAGCAATGAACGTGTATAATAGAGGCAGTCGTTGATTATGCCGTGCGCTATTACATCGTACATTAACCGCGAATCATACGTTAACGTGTTCACTGATGTAGCGCTTGTTCATTGAAATCTCGCGTGTAATAGCAGTTTACGGAAAGTTAAGCCCAGCAATTAGCTGGCACGAAAAAATTGAACAATCTGTGGGGGAAAAAAAAGGTGGCTTAATAACGTACGCGCGTAGGTACGTATCCCGTGCTGATAAAACCGCTTTCACTATCAATCGCAGTTCCATATACATACGTAACCAGAGAGCAAACCGTTCGGTGTGGAATAAGTAAATACACGCTTCTAGTCCTCTTAACTGCGTCTTGTAAACAAGATTACATCGGGCAGGCTACAGATTTGCAAACAATTCAAAAGTAAACGGCATGATCGACGCGTTACTTCTCGCAAATGTTATTACTTCTATGAAAACGCTAACAGTTTTCTAGTAGGTTCGTTGAGAAACCACTAGAAATTGGAAAAATGCTAATGCACCGATAGTCTAATATTGATGATGTTCTTTTCGAAACATAAATAATTTGTCATGAAGCTTATTGAGAGTGCAAGTCTGGGATCTCAATAGAACATGTTTTGTTTACGTTCAGCATTTGAAGGAACGTAAAAATACGTAACGTTAACAAAGAGCCTCGTGACCGTGATTAATATCAAATTCTTCAGTTTATAAACATAGTCCCGGGTTAAGCGTGCTCTAAATCAATGACGAATTTTTCTCAATACACACGATTTGTCTTATCGTGGTACTTTATTCAGGATTCTATCGCGTTTACGTTCATATGATTTAAGTCATAACAGTAGTAGTGGTGTAAGTAAATTGTGACTAGCATAGCTTTTTTTAGTACGCATGCTAACACGTTAGAGAAAAACATACAATAAGCTCTGATTCATCTTACTTACTCTGCTTTATTTCTTGCAAACCAAAATTACTGAAGATTCTATTTATTTAAGTACATAATCGTGAAAATTACTTAGAATCATCGCCAATATGAACAAGACCTAGGTTTAGTCAACTTATGCTCACCATTTCCTATAGCAATTAGATACTATTACTAGTTGAATTAATTTTCCTCATTACTTTCTGCTTTAAGAATTTATTATACCTGTAGTATACCCTTTTGTTCCTGAAAATTAAGAGTATCAAACTTGCATCACTATAACCTATGACTTATTGTAAAAACACAACTGAACTTGTTTTAATCTGCAAGAAGGCGCCAAAAATGGCGTATACTGCAACACAATTGTAAGCTGTGTTGAAAAAACGTAATCTTTAAACTGAAACGCGATATAATTCCGTGTATCGGATAGAACAATGCTCAAAGCCAGAATAAATCGGAACGACCCTCGAAATAATGAAAATTCTTGTAACAAACATTCACTTACGTCAATCGAAGAGCTCGAGTCCGGGGGTATCGTGCATCGTCCTTGGTAGTTGCTTGACACCGGCCACTTGAGCACGTTCAATTGTCCGCGGCGAGGCTGCGAAATTCCGAGTCACACACGTGTGTATCCGCGGCACTCGACCACGATTTCCACGGCAATTTCCACGAGCGGAGGTAAAATTGTTCACCGGCGTTTTCGAACGGTCTCTCCGTGTCGGCACACACCGATCTCGATCGAAGCGCCGCCGCCGTGGCGCCACCTAAGCGGCGCGCGGCGACACGAGTCCCCCTCCGGATCATGTGTTCGTTCAGTATATTGCGGCCTCTGCTTGCGTACGGTCGTTTATTAAGGGCATGACAATTGGTTCGTCTCGGTGCCGCGTTTCGTGAAACGAATTCGCGAATTCGTTGCCGCGTACCGCCGATGCAAAACGAGCGTGCGGTTGTACCGTCGTCTTGCACGTCGTTCACCATTCGCGGACACGCGCCGGCTTGCCGCTTACCGATTATAAAAACGGACATAAAGGACGTAGGGAAAAGAAACTGATCGGATCAAAGTGGTTCTTCGTCTTCGCGCCAGTAAAGGCGTCCTTCCGCGTTCCCTCTAACGTACATACGTGCGCGAGATCCGAACGGTCGCGTGAGAGTGGAGTGATTCTTTCTTTTTTACGAACGGACAGTGCCGCGGGAAGGGAAGCGGACGGAGGACGACGGGTAACTGCAGTTTAAAAGTGAAGTTCTCGATGACTTTTCGCGATCGGTCACCGAGAGACCCACAGGGATGACGAGATAGCCCCCCATCCGACGTATTGGATTACCATGCTGGACACGGCCACGAGTCACAGGTAACAGAGAACCGTGTGCACCCCGTGTAAAGACTCCCCACCTTGCTATCGTCTTTCCTTCATCCTCCTCACTTTCTTCTCTCTCTCTCTCTCTCTCTCACGCCTGCTCCGATCTTCACTCTTTCCGTTTTGTACTTTTCCTCTCTCTTTTCTACCAAGCGCGTCGCCGCACAGCACACAAACAAACACGCGCCGTCCCTCTCGCTCTTTTATTTTTCTCGATCTAACGCGAGAGAGGATCCCGGCGGGAAACAGTGCCGCCCTGTAGACACGAGCAGCAGCGTACGCGCGAAGTCGTTTTCTATCGGGCATTCGCCAGAGCGAACGATTGGACGAACGCCAGCTGCAGAGGAAATTCCTACGAGAAAAATTCCTCCGGAGTGTCACTTCCTCCGAACCGTGCGCGCGCGCGTGCAGCGGAACGATGATTTTGTAATTGTATATTGCGCGCTCCGGGGCCGAGCTCCGTTCGGCCGGCGATCTCTCGGTTCGGCGGAGAGGTCGATTCCTTGCTGATAACAAGGGCGCGTGTCAAATCTGCGTCTCGCTGCCACGGAGTTAAACAATTTCCAGCTCGACGTATCTCGTTGAATTTACGTCAAACTGAGCTTAATTCAATTTGCACGTGAACGCGAGAAAATACCTGCGAGCCGCTTTGATTCCGCGGTTTGGAACTTTTATTGCAAGGTTTTCAAAACGGCGACGATGTGGCAGCGACGAAAATTTCGCGGTTGCTTGACACGCGCCTTGTGATGGAAATCTCAAATTTCTTTGTGCCATGTATTTCCGGGACGGCTTGCCAGTATGTTAGTGTACACCGTGTTGACGCGCGATTCTACTGCGTTTCACAGCCGAGGGAATGAGGTAGCGGACGAGTTTTCACGTTACACACCGCGTCAGTGTATTTTCGTTACGTCGTCGCGTGTACGCGTTTACGACGCGTGCACTAAATAGCAGTGATTAATTGCGCGGCGGTAAAGAGTTCACCGGAAAGAATGTTTTGTTGTACTTATATACGCGAGAAGGTCCCGTACGCGCACATTATACATGTACGTAGCGTATTTGCTCTCGTTAATCGGCGTATCGTGGCGACGTGTATGTATGTGTACTTATTTTCGTCGCTTGGCTCTGATACACGAATCTCTGACGTATACAAAAGCAAACGGAGGCGATCCTAAGAAACTAAAACAAATACAATTTACACGTACGCCAGTTTCCTAACGAAAACACTTCATTCTTGTAGCCACGTATTTAAGTATATAAATATTATTCAGCACGCTTCGTGCTTGTGAATCGACGATTCGATTTAATTGATTGATCCACCGATGCTAATACGATGAACACCGTATGCCGTGCAAATACTTCACGGAGCGTCAACGTTCCTCCGATGTACCGCGTCCCAGGGTCCACCGTATTCTAACCATTGACAGTTTACTTAACGAACAGATAAGAGTGAACGTAGAGGAAAATTACCATCCAGACTTTTCGCGTTTTTACTTCTCGCTCGTCTTGTCGCGTCTCGTGATATCCAAGCCGAATCAATTAACTTGTGCAAGTTCTTCGAGCGCAATACCGATACATCTACGTTAGAATTCGTTAAATGATTCCTCTGCGTCCCGGCCGTGCTCACGGATTCTGGTGTTAATTACGTTTTGCGAAAAACAATTTATTTTCAAATTCGCGCGTGGCTAAGCTGAGTCACGGCTCGGTTACGTGTATGGACGTCAGGAAAAATTCGTCGGGCTCGTTATCAGTGTTTGTGTTACGGTTTTACAGACGACAATTGTATAGGAGTTAACGAAAATGTAAACAGTACATGTTACACGATACCGATTATCGGGAGCGGCACTCAGTCAGATGCGTGTATCATATCTGTGCCCCGATAAATTCTTGCACGTACGACGGAACACCGACGCGATTCACGCAACGAGACCATGTACAGATCGGAAAATAGATCCGTCGGTCATCTGTCTATCGTTAAGCGTGCTGCTCATTTTTATTGTTCAAGCAACAAGTTATTCGACTATAAACGAGGGACTCAAATTTCGCGCGTGTAATGGAAGTATACGTTCTTACTTTTTAAATATTCTTGTTCGATTGCATGTTGGTGCGTTCATCACAAACTTTATGCCAGGTATTATTATTATTATTATTATTATTATTATTATTATTATTATTATTATTATTATTATTATTATTATTATTATTATTATTACTATTATTATTATTATCATCATGCGAAGTTCCAATGTTCGTGAACATAAACGGCTAAAAATATTTGTCAAAGTAAAAATGGGATACAAGGATGGAGAGGTCAACGTTGCATCGGTTGTTCTCGCGTTGGGAGCTGCATCTCAGCCGGCTCGCGATTCGAGAAAATAAAATTTGCTACGGAGCAAAGGTTGCCACGATAAATATTGTCCAGGAGAGATCCCAGCCCGCTGTCGGCGGCGAAACAATAGCTTTTCATCGTGCGCCGTTCAAAAGCGACTCCGTGGAACAACGACCGGGCACGAGAGACGTTTTAATGAACTTAATTATTCCGAACGTCGATGCTTAACCTCTTTGTTGACCGCTATACCGCTGCACCGAGCTTCAACGTTGTTAGAAACAGGTGGCCCGCGTCGCGTCGGAACCAGCGCGCGTTACTCAGATCAAATTTATACTACGCCCCGTTACCGTGTCGCGAAAAAGGAAATTCGGACCTCTGGCAATGGTCAATGTCCCGGCGTTACGACTGATTGATGTCCGCGCGATTTGCATTTCAATTAATCACTTTTTCCACCCTTGAATTCATGTATGTACAATGTTATTCAGACGGACAGGAAAGAGACCGGCGGCTGTATTCGATGTCAGAGGGGGAAAGAAAAATAGGACACGTGTCGGTGGACAGTAAATGAATCGAGAAGAAAAACAGCGGCGCTTAACGAAGGAGGATTAAAACACGGCGGGACACCTGTAAAAAAAAGGCTATTTACAACTTTATTAAAGCGGCTCGGTTCGCTTCGCTCGGACCACCGCGTATACGCTAGGAAACCGCGGCGGTTATAAAACACGCGAAAAGCGAGGCTCGCGCTACACACCTACCTGATATTTTATAATGGGGGTATACCGATAAAAATGCCACTTGTCAGGCCGCGACTGTTTTGCATAATTTCAGTTCAGGGTACACGCGCGTAAATTGCGCGCGCTGGCAATAAATCTCGGGGGAAACCGCTACACTTTCGGCCCCGCGCCTCACTCTTCCCTCTCGTTCCTTGCTCCCGTTCTCCCTTTTATCTCGAGATCCAAGAGAGATACGGTAGCCGTAGATGTATGATCTACGACGCATCTAATGCCAATTAAGCAGTTTAACATCACGCACAGGATGCTACTTTGTATGCTCGCGAACATGTCCCTAGGGATAAACACAGTTACATACAGCGTGGCTTAAAAGCAACACAGTAATCGTTCCATGAGAATAAATTTTAACAGCCGCTTGTACGAGATACTAGACATGGTCGCAAAATTTATGGAAAATACATTTATATCGTTTACGTATTTTTTTTTTCTAGACGTGATAGAAACTCGGTTGTAAGCGATTCTATATTGCCAGCCCATCCTGTATATCCCGCTTAAACCCCGGAGCAGATTTTCTCGCAAAACGAACGGAAAGAAACGAAATCGCGGCGAGAGATCGATTAGCCTGTCAGATCGGGATAGATAATCCGACACGGACGTATCTCGATCGGAATCGAAAGAAAACGATCTTCTTCTCCGTCCAATCCCGCTCGAGCACGGGGCGCGGGAAGAAGAGAAAAAAAAAACACGCGTGCTTTCTAATTAATCAGTTAAGCTAAGTATTCGCCGTGCTTAATGGACGTAATTAGCCCTACATGCTTCGCGCGAGGACTGAAATTGCGCGATTGACCTGTGCGTTCGGGGGAAATTAATAAAACGTGGGATGAACTAAGCGATCATGATTGCACGGTTTTTGCGAATCTCTTAGAGCAGCGGAATAGAGATGTCGTTTTTCTCAACGCTCTTAATTCATTGCTGATAATATGCTTCTAGATCGTTTAATAATCGCACGTGGTTCGCCGAAGCGTAGTTCGAGCTGTCAATAGGCGAAAACGGTGCACGAACGCCTCGCGATAATAGAATTTTATCGTTATCAAAGCCGACGTCGTTCATGCGTTATGCAAGAGCACGGTTGCACGTACAATATCTGTATGCTTCTGCTTGACGCAGGTACACTCAAGCCTGCGAATGTGAGAGAGAACGTTCGTCTCAAGAATTGTATTATAAGTCGAGTATCGCCTGAAAACGTATTAGACATATTCTGTTATCTCGCATTCGATGAAAATTTGTTTTATAAAGTCAAATGGGATAAACTAAAAATACATCGAAATCACTGTTAATAAATATCGCAAGGGTTTACAATTAGACTCCGATGTTCGACGAATGCACGCGGTACGTTGGGTTTAAGGGAGCCGGTGAATATCGAAAGCATCGCTGCGTGGAACGACGTAAGGGTTGAGTAATGACTAACGAGTAATGCGCCGACATAAGTAACCATTAAGTAACGAGTGCCACTCACACACGTGCTCCTGTATACAGCGTTGTGTACACGCGTCCACACACTACGAGAGATTACGAGCACGGTTGTCTCGGCTGATCATGATGTTCCTTTCATTCAGAGTCCGATTAACGATCTGCAGATGTATTTAACGAGTTCTAAAAGCGGCACTGTGGTTTACCGACCGCTTCTTCTCGAGTGCCTCTCGAACGAGAATGCCTCCTCCGTGATCAGAGATATTCGAGTTTAAATCTTGAACCAAGCTAGTTACAAATTACATAAAATATCGTATAAAAACAGTTTTACATAAGTTGTTAATATTAAATTGCGGATGTTTACGCATTATAAGCGTAACATAAAGTTCAAGCGCTTTGTTTTGCATAAAAGTAGTGGTAATAAATGTAGAGACCACCCTGAGACGGGGCCGAGTGCTCCGGTTTGATTAAAAAGGGAGCAAAGATCCTCGGCGCGCGTTTAGGAGAGGAGAGACAAAGGCGAAGTGGGAAGATTGGCGATCGCCTTGCTAGCCTGGAAATCCAGTTACTCCGGCAGGGGCCCCGAGACAATGCGCGGAGAGCAACCCGTGCAATGCCGCCTCGGGAGAGCTGGTTGGGTGAACGCGACGAAAATAACTCTGGCAGGAGAATATTACGGCACTTTGCAATGAGGAGAGACCAATGGAAGGAGAGGAGCGCGACCGGGAAAGAAGGACGAAGATGCATCTCTTCAACGAAGAGAGTCGCGCGCAAGGATAGAAGGCTAAAAAGAAGAGTAAATCTGGCGGGACGGAAGGGGATGAAGGAGACAGGGAATCGCATGCGTACATTTGTATCCGGCGCGTACGTATACGTAAATACACGTGTGTTTGATAAGGAGAAGCGCCGGGAAGAGACAAAGAGAGGGACGATCGTCTCATGGCGAACCATTCGAAACGAGCCGACCGGCGGTCGTCCTCTTTTGGTTCGTGACGCGATCGGCCAATGACTGGTTCTCTCTCTCTCTCTCTCTCTCCCTCTGAGCAGCGTGCAAGTCCCTCTTCGAGTGCGCTCTCGTGTATGTATCTACAGTGCTCTTCATTGACGGCCGCAAAACTGGTCCACCGCGATCCGCATAAAACTCCGTTAGAACTAGTTCCATGCGAAACGGGCTTAACAACCTTTGCCCGATGGGAATTTTCTTTCTTCCTCGGGAAACTCTGGAGAAACAATTCTTAAAACATTGTAACGTAGACCTTTCCGTTTGCACATCTTCATTTTTGAGAGAACGCATTGTGAACTCTGAAAAAAAAGTATTTACAGTCAATGATTTCAAGAATTGCGAGAGAACAAATCAAATGAGAATGTGAAAATGCGGAATTTTTTAACAAAGAACAAATCAAAGATGAAGAATTGTGCTTTTACTTAGCATAAATAGCATCGCTAAACCAAAACTTATCCAATCTATGCACGTCTTCTTTAAACGTTACCAGTTCTACGTTTGCCTCAAATTGAAAATCTCTTGGTGGGTTCGATTAAAAAAATTTTAATCACCTTCCATATTTGCGCAATTTTCGACACGTTTTTTTGAGTAGCATATATCGATAATGGATGAATCCATGTAACATGTGGCGCAGGAGCACACTTTCCTTCCCTTTCACGTGCACAGCGTTCAAGTTGCAGCAAATACCGGGAAATCCTGGTGCTGCCAGCATGTCTGCCAGCGATCGGCGGAATCCGTGAGCTGCCGAGCGGCTCCGATTCCCGTCTTCGAGTTTGCCGGTTGCGCGCGAGGCCACTTCCATAAAACCGTAAACGTCGATTACGCAATGATGTAATATAATAATGAATATTGTCCCGGCAATGGAGATTCCGCCAGATAGAGTTTCTTATTGCTGAAACACACAATTGATACTTGCTCGTAAACGCGCGGCCGCGTATTGCACCGATACGGCTCTCCGGCCAGCCGTTTGATTTGTGGCCTCTTTTTTCTGGTAGGCACGAGCGAGCGCAAACGCGTTAGAACCAATTCAGTTTTTTTACCGGCGGGATAATGGAACGGCGCGATAGTTATACTCTTTGGTAATAAATTGGGCAACAAAAGTGAGCGTAGTAGAAATGGTAATCGATGTTACAAGGTAGTATGATAATGCGGTAATTAAGTAAGGTAATAGTAGCGTGTATTTTCATTGCGCATTATGCAACACGCGTTTCTGGTTAACGCTAGCCACCGGGATGTCGTCCTGAATATCCGAGAATTCTGAAGTTGAGTCACCTCCTGTTTTGCTATTGGAATATTGTAATACGATCGTAAGAGACTTTTAACATTTCGAAGGTAATCCAAAGGTTACACGATTGTCTCCGTGCCGCGATTAGGAAGAAGGAAGCTGGCAATTATTTTTGTTTCGTCGAGATCCGAAAGCTCTTAAGACCCGGTCGGGTTATTTAAAAAGTAAAAACGCGAGGGAGGCTCGCGGTTTGTCCAGATCTCATAAAGATATGCTTATTCATTCTGATGGTAGGTTGTCGACGCGGACACGCCTCTATCAAAGTCGTCGGTATCTACAAAGAGCTTCTTCAAGATTTTCTTTCTGTTCCCACCATTCCCGAGAGCAATTCTGCCCCGTTCCGTTCCTTTTTGTGCTGCGATCGCAGACTGACCGGGCTCGCCCGGGGCAGCGACAATTCCAATATTTCACGGAAGCCAGGGGAATCAATTTGAAGGCGAACTTTTTGATAAAATAAACGCGTTCGAAATTGGGGCGAGCGGGGGAAGAAAGTGAAAGATGAAAGAAGAGTGGCCGGCAAGAAGCGCTCGGAGAATCATGAACAAGCGAGGAAATAGCAAAAGGGGG